>MU227340.1:6284125-6349828 GCA_018584345.1 Thuja plicata | reverse complement strand
GGAAAAAGCACTTTTTGTCTTATGTGGGACACAAAAGTCAACTCCTATTTTCCTATTGGAGGATATTTGTGCACAAGGATCAAGCTTTCATTTTTCTCCACCCTTGATTAAGACTTTTGCCTCTTAACCTCAATGGTCCATTTTCATCTCATTTCTTATAAAAGGAGAGCTCTCTCCTTCATTTTTATATCTTAGGTTTTGATTCTATTGTTATGCTGCAAGTTTTCTAGGTCACTTTGGTGCTTTTTGAAGATTTGGAGCATTCTTAGCTTTTGCATCTACATGTTATCATAGTTTCATTTCTTGCATTATCATGGCATTCTTAGCTTAGATTTCCTTTGTGCTTTAGATTAATTCATCTAGCTTAACTAGGAGGCTTTGTAACACTTGTTCTTTCATTTTCATAGCTTAGCTTGCATATTCATCTTAATCTAACTTGCATTGCATTTCATTCTTGATTCTTGAGGATATTGGCATTCTTGCCCTTGTCTTAATTGAATCTCCCATTGCATGGTTTACTAGCAAGGTTATAGGCTTAATAGCTCTAGCTGAGAGTATTCTAAAAACCCTTGCACTCCATGCCTAGGGAGCTATGGATCAATTTTTGAGACCTCATACTTGAGTGTTCTTGAATGGAATGATTCATAGAAGTGTGACAATATTTATGCACAGATATAGAAGACTATTAAGTCTTGCTCTGTTAAGAGACTTGATGCTTCAATGGTTAAACTGAAACATAATGACCTGTTTCTAATGCAACTTGAATTGCAAATTTTCAGATCTATTTAATTACATTACCTCTCTGATCAATGTATCAATTCAATTATTTGTGCTCCACACTTTCTTCTCTGTGATGCTATGCTTCACTATTCGTCGGTGTTTGTAGAATTCTTTAGCTCTCCTTCAGCGTGATTGATCAGGACTGTATGAAGTTATCCTTCATCATTTTCTCTTCAGCATCCTCTTTCTATTCACCCCCATTCCTGTGATGATGATTGTTGTGGAAATGAATTAAGCTTGTCTCTTATATAAACATGATATTCACCATTTCTTGATTCTTGATTCTTGATTCTTGGCGTGAAAAAAAATCTAGCCAATCTGATTTAAATCATAACTCCTAATTTAGCTCGTATTTATCTTTATGCCAATTGTACAAATATTCTTTAAATCAATCACTTAACTCTGGTCGAATAAAATAATAAAAACAACCAGTTAAGTCTATCTTTAGCTCTTGCTAGCTAGATATTTTGTCATTTTCTAAACTCTTTGTTTTGTCAGTCAACTCTACAGTTAGTCATCAGTGACAACTGCTAGCTCCATCGGTGTGACTCTAGTCAGCTTCAGGATCTCTATCTATCAAGCATCATTGGATTTTACTCATCAGAAAACTCTGTTCTTAGCTCGTCAGGCATCCTGTGATTTTGCTTTGTCAAGAAATGCTATCTTCTACTCAACGGGTATCACTGTGAATTTGGTTCTTTTCTTTTACCGATGGTGTGCACTCCATTGGTGTTATCTGTCACTTAGTGAATACTTGACTTTTATGCATTTCTGAAAGAATAATCATTGTTCCATTGATTCTCTGAAGCATTTGGCATTATATACATGACCATACAGATGATATCAAGTTGACATCAATGATAATACAAACCATTAACTGATTTAATGTCTTGCATTATCTTCAACTTAACATTATCAAAAATTTAATCAGTTACATGTCATCAATATCTCCCTTTGGCATTGATGGAAACATACAATATTATCACACTATACTATTTCTAATACAATATGAAATACAATTTTTTGAGATTCATCAAACTACCAAATAGTTTATTTTGATAATCAATAAAAAATGTCTAACCATCGGTAAGATCTGTGTTAGCTTAGATTTGATTCTTGCAGTTCTCTGTGTTTCTTGTTCTGATGTGTTGCATTCTTTTCTTGTGTCAATATCTCTCATTTGACTATTCTTCTTCTTTGATGTCTCTGTTTCTTATTAGCAACTCTCCCTATGGATATAATCTCTCCCTGTTGGAGTAATCTGATAATGGATAATCTTTCTTCTTTTTCTAAAAATATGATAATATAGATACTTTTTCTCCCTTTGAAAAAAATGCCAAATAAATATCTTACAGATATCTGACATTAATGTCAAATAATCATTTTCTTCCATCCATAATATATTTCTTGAATTTCTCTTATCCATCAGCAATACAACAATATGCTCTGGTGCTCAGTTCTGATATATACCTTCTATTATATAGATGTAGCTTTGAAGTTCATCTTTTTTCTTGCATCAACATAAATTATATTCTGATAATACATAGGCTGATGCAGCCTTCAGTATTTTACTAACTGGTAGACAAGGGTTTTACCCCTAGTCTCTTTCTTAGGTACTCAAATGTATCCTTGGGCAGTGGCTTGGTGAAGATATCGGCCAATTGTTCTTTTGATTTTACATACTCAAGTATCAACTCTTTTTCTTGAACTTGCTCTCTTAAGTAATGATACTTGATGGCAATGTGTTTAGTCTTAGAATGCATGACTGGATTCTTGGAAATGTTTATTGCACTAGTGTTATCACAATAGATAATCACTGGTTCTGAGATCTTCATATGCATACCTTACAGCAACTGTTTGATCCATGCAATATTTGAGAAGTTTACAATAGCAACAACATATTTTTTTTCTGCAGTAGATTGGGAGATGCATCCTTTCTTCTTTCTAATCCATGTGACAAGTTTATCACCTATAAAGAATTCTCCTCTAGTTGTGCTCTTTTGGTCATCAAGATTTCCAGCCCAATCAACATTGGTAAACACTTTTAGTTCAAATGTCTTCTCTTTTATACCATAAGAAAAATTCCTCAGTATTCTTCAGATATCTTAGGATTCTTTTCACAACAATCATATGTGATTCCCTGGGGTTAGCATAAAATATAGCAACAATTCCTACTGCATGTGCAATATCTGGTCTAGTGTGTACAACATACATGAGTTTTCCAATCATTGATCTCTACAAAGTATGATTTACCTCTGTTGTCTTGTATTCATTTGTTAACTTACATCCAGTAGCCATTAGTGTTTCAACTGGTTTGGAATCTTCCATCTTGAATATTTGCAGGACTTCTTTGATGTATTTAAACCGTGTAATGAAAATACCTTCACTTTGTTGAATGATCTGTAGACCAAGAAAGAACTCTTGATAATTCCAGCAACTTTATTTACTTGTGTTTAGTCCCTCTCTATTGTGTGTTTTCCTGCATATTTACTACTAATGAAGGAAAACACACAAGAGAAAGGAACTATACACAGTACAATACATATTTACTTGTGCATAAAACTTTGCACTAGCAATTCAAAATTTTCTCCATCCATGTTCTTCAGTAAATAGGAATCCTTTCCAAAATTTTGAGAAATAATAAAAGGACCAAGTCATAAAGAGTCAAACTTTTTATGCTTGCCTTTTTCTTCTGATCTTACATTCTACTAAAGAACTAGGTCACTAGATATAAGTTTCCTGCAACTTTCTCTTTTATCAAACAAATAATTTATCTTTTGTTTCAGTTTTATTTTTTCTCTTTTTCCTTCTCTTCTAATCTCATCAAGTTCAATCAGCTATAATATTCTATCTTTCATTGGATCTGAGACTTCTAACTCCTCTTCTTGTATGAACTTGTATATAGGTATATCATCTTAAAATGGAAGAACTTCCATGTTAAGAGTGTTTATCCCTCCTTGGGGAACATTTTTGACCTCTACCATATCATCCTCCTATTTCTCCATCAGCCCATTCTTTTGTGCTGGTTCAGGACCCTCAACCTCGACCCTAACCAGGGTCCCCCTTTCAAAATAGGAAGCTTGTCGGCTGTCGGGGGTCATCAAAAATTTATTTTTCCCGCTTCTGGGTCGGCTGTTTCATGTTCCTAAGTGTTGATTCCTAAATTATATTTAATATAGGTCCTCTCCTAGGGGTAAAAGCTTTAATGTGAATTTAATCCTCCTATGTAGGCCTCCTTAGAAGATTGTGCCCTAATTTCATATAAAAGGAAGTCTCTCTCTCTCATTTTCTCTAAGCCTTCTAAGTGCAAAAACCTCTAATCAAGATTTTGTCAAGAAGACAAAGGTTCAAGCATCCATTTCCAATCTCTCAAGGTGTTCAAGTCTTCCTCTCAAGCATTCAAGTTCTCCATTGAAGATCAAGGATTCAAGCTCTCAAGCCTTTGAAGGGATTAGGTGCAAACATTCAAGATTCATCATTCAAACCCTAGATCTAGCCATCATGGTGGTATGATCTTCCTTCAAGATCCTTTGTGCATCCTTAAGACATTTCCATCATCTCTTCAAAGTGGATTTCAAGCATACAATCATGGAGGTTAATGGTTCTTATTGAGTTCATGCTTTCATACTTACATACTTGCATACATTGGAAATATAATTACATATTTATTGACTATCATTGCTTCATTATTAGGTTCAATTATACTACTTGTTAGCATTCTGTACTTTATTTATTTCAAGGTTAATTCCTAAAATTGGGGTTTGACAAAGGCAAACCCCTTCCCCATAACAAACAATCTCCTTTTTCTTGCATTTACAGGTCTAGAACAGTTGATTTGAGACCAGATCTGGATACCCTTTTCAGCTTTCTTTCAGACGACACAAATAGATTTTATGTCGAACCTTTGTACGTCAGGGTTGACATTATTGGGTCAGGGTTGACATTTGTGTTTCAAGGTCAACCTTTTTCATAAGACAACATCAGAATGGAAAAAGATTTCTGGTTTTTGTTTGTCTTTGCGTTCCAGTTCGGGATCAATTGTCAGTTTTTCCAAAAACATTCTACAGACCTCAGAAAATAGCATTCTTTGATCTGTAATATTTCAAGGTTAGTTCATGTCTCTCATTCCTTCAATTACTATCATATCATTTTTATACATATAATTAATAGAATTTAAGGTATCTCCTTTGTTATTCTCCTTTCCAAATAGTTGATTCATTTGTGCATTAGCCCTTCTTTGGGGTTGATCAACTTGGATCTCCCATTTGTACATTTGGGAATAAGAGAGTAACATCTTATCTTCTCCCTAATCACAATTATCAATACAATTCAATTCAAGTTAAGGAATTCAATACAATTTACACATCAACATATTTCCTATTTCAAACATTACATTTCAAGATAATTAATAATCTATCAAACCCTTCTCTCTTAACACATTATACATTTTTAATAAACATATCTCTATTTCAATCCTTCCTTTTACATTTTATTAAGAAAGATATATTTCTTATCTTACATTTTGGTGAACCCGCGATAGACAACTCCTTCTCTTTGGTGTTAGATTTACATCTTAGATTATAATTTGTAAACACATACTTCTTGTATTATCATCATGAAATTCTTTTGGTGTATCACTATTTTTCTCATTATCCTTCTTTTAGCATCACTTTATAGTACCTATGATGTCTATGAGAGTGTCATTCATTTTATCATGTTTGTCAATCTTCATGTTTCACTCACTTATGCTATTTTAAAATTGACCAATACTAATCTCCCTACTTTCAAAACTTTAATTAAGGATTTGTGTAGTGGACTTATTGTTCTTTTAGATTATGTGAATAATTTGGTAGATGATACTCCATTACCTAATCTTCCTAATCCTAATCTTAACATTCCTAATCCAATAATTTCTAATAATCCCACTCCTATTCTTCCATCTTCGATCCCTAGTTCTTCTCATACTTTTGTTAAGGCTCAAACTATGGTACACGATGAGGATGTGCAAGAATTTCTAGATTTACCTTCTCCTTCTTATCATATCCATGATGATAATAAAGGGAAATCCAAAGAAACTTCTCCTAAAACTATTGTTCCACCTTACACAACATTCTCTCATGAGCATCATAATCAATCATCTCCCATGCATGCTATGCTAGATAGGTATACTACTGGATATACTATCATAGATAAACAAGGTTAGAAGGGTTTAAGGCTTGGTGTTAATGAACATGGCATTAAAAACCTTATCAATGTACCTCCTAAACATGATATGCATGGTATAGGTTATTCATCTTCTCAATTTCATGTGGCTGATATTAACTATCATCCTCCTCTTGATATTCTTCTTCCAACACCTACCTTAGATCATCCTGATACTCCTCAAGATGTGGCTAAGAAAGTGAATGTCCAGTTAATGAATTCAAAAAAAGAAAACTTTAAACCTATTCCAAAAAATGCTTTACATAAGTAAAAATGTCCTTTCCACAATAGTAATAAACATTTACTTGCTTATTGTGTGCATTTCAAATTATATGTTAGAGATAGAGCTTCTCGTGGAATTATATCTTATTCCCGAGCGGTATTACAATTTCTTCATAATTTTGACATAGGACATTCTCCTCCTTCTACATGTTAGACTATGTTCTTCCTCTTGTCTCTTAAATTGGGGGGCAAGAGGTATTCTATTCTAGTCTTATAGGATCCATTATCCTCTTAGCATGAATTTTTTTTTGAGTATAATTGGTCATCCTTTCTGCATTCTATCGTTATAACTTCCTACACTCATGATATTCTTTCTAGGACTTCTGTTTTGTAAGGATACCACTTATTTTTATAACTTGATTGATATAATTTGATATATCCTTTGCCATAATCCCTGGGGGGGTAAGGTATTTCTTCCTTCTATCTCTATCTAAGGATCTACTTTCATTAGCATAGTGGCATTTGTTTTTGTTGCAAACATTATTTTCCTTATAAAGATCTATGTTTTGACCATTGATACCCCCTTATTTGAGAGGTGATTGTCCTAGGTCATTACCTCTTCTTTATTTTGCAAATTATGTTTTTTATAAACTCTTTCCCTTTCTTTTTGGTTAGAGTTTTCTATCCTTCATTCCAAGATTCCTCATCCTCTTTATTGCAAGGAGCTTGATGGTCGAGGCTCGGGTCTTTCTTTCTTTTCGAAGATGATATTTTATCCTAAGCACTCCTCTCTGGTAGGGCTCTTGTTGATAAGATCTCTTCCTCTTTGAGGATCCTTTTTCCATAAGTGAAATATTCATTTCATGATTATCTATGTTCTTGGATGTAAGGGTCAATACTCTTCACTAAGAATATGGTATACATTGTTGTTAAGTGGGATATCTCCTTACCTTGTGAGTAGGTATTCTCTTTCTCTTCCTTATCCTGCCTAGTGGGTAGCCATGATAAGGAGGGGGGAATATATAGGGTCTCCCTTATACTATAATTTACATTTATTTACATTTTTTAGCATGCTAAATACTTGGAAGGTAACACACATAAGTTGGTAAATCCTGAAGAGACACACATTTTTACTTTTATGTTTTCTAAATCCTTGGAAGGTAACACACATAAGTTTCTAAATCCTGAAAAGATACACCCTTTTTTATTTTTACAATATGCTAAATCCTCGAAAGGTAATGTACATAAGTTGCTAAATCTTGAATGGACACACATTTTACATTCCATAGTGATACAAGAATGTTGATCTATGGATATTTTAAAAAGCCGTCAGAAGACGCATTTACAATTACAAGCACAGTTTATGGGCGAACCTCTTAGGGGCTCTGCCTCTAGGGTGATTCATAGTAAGGTGGGCATCTTACTAGGTGAGGTAATCACTTTCTCTTCTCTCTTTCACTTTCATGCTAGTAGGATTGGATCATGAGGCTATGTTATCTATGGTGTTGTTCTTGTCTTACTTATGTAGTCATGTATGTTTTCTATGATTAATTGCTCTTTAATTCCATATCTTTATGTATGTATGTTGAGTTAGAATCCTTTTTATAAGCACTCATGTCCTTGACTTAGTGATATTCTATCTCGTTGCAATCCACTAGGATCCTTTTCCTCTAACTTTACCGAGAGCACATTTGATTTCTGTACTCCCGCTAAAGTGGGGGCTTAATGTATCATCTTAAAATGGAAGAAATTACATGTTAAGAGTGTTTAGCCCTCCTTGGGGGATGTTTTTACCTCTACCATATAATCCTCCTATTTTTGCATCATCTCATGCTTCTATACTGGTTCAAGACCCTGATTGGGCCTCTCCGGGCACCTCCTACCCCACCTGGCATATTTTCCAGGGGTTCTGGCCCCCTGGGTCAAGGTCAACCTCAATCTTCACCTAGGTTAGGGTCAACCTTGACCGTAACCTAGGTCAAGGTTTACCTCGACCCTAACCAGGGCCCCCCTTTAAAAATAGGAAGCTTGTCGGTTGTCGGGGATCATCAAAAATTGAGTTTTCCCGCTTCTGGGTCGGCTGTTTCAGGTTCCGAAGCATTGATTCCTAAATTATATTTAATATAGGTCCTCTCCTAGGGGTAAAGGCTTTAATGAGAAATTAATCCTCCTATGTAGGCCTCTTTAGAAGATTTTTCCCTAATTTCATATAAAAGGAAGTCTCTCTCTCTCATTTTCTCTAAGCCTTCTAAGTGCAAAAAGCTCTAATCAAGATTTTGTCAAGAAGAAAAAGGTTCAAGAATCCATTTCCAAGCTCTCAAGTTGTTCAATTATTCCTCTCAAGTATTCAAGTTCTCCATTGAAGATCAAGAATTCAATCTCTCAAGCCTTTGAAGGGATTAGGTAGAAACATTCAAGATTCATCATTCAAACCCTAGATCTAGCCATCATGGTGGTATGATCTTCCTTCAAGATCCTTTGTGCATCCTTAAGACTTTTCCATCATCTCTTCAAAGTGGATTTCAAGCATACAATCATGGAGGTTAATGGTTCTTATTGATTTCATGCTTTCATACTTACATACATGCATACATTTGAAATACAATTACATATCTATTGACTATCATTGCTTCATTATTAGATTCAATTCTACTACTTGTTAGCATTCTATACTTTATTGATTTCAAGCTTAATTCTGAAAATTAGGGTTTTACCAAGGCAAACCCCTTCCCCACAACAAAAAATCTCCTTTTTCTTACAGGTACATGTTTAGAACAGTTGATTTGAGACCAGACCTGGATACCCTTTTCGGCTTTCTTTGAGATGGTGCGAACAGATTTTATGTCAGACCTGTGTAGGTCAGGGTCAACATTATTGGGTCAAGGTTGATATTTGTGGGTCAAGGTCGACTTTTTTCATAAGACAACATCAGAACAAAAAAATATTTCTAGGTTTTGTTCGTCTCTGCATTCTAGTTCAGGATCAACTGTCAGTTTTTCTAGAAATAGTCTACAGACCTCAGAAAATAGCATTCTTTGATCTGCAATATTTCAAGGTTAGTGCATTTCTCGCATTCCTTCAATTACTATCATATATCATTTCTATACATATAATTAACAAATTTTAAGGTATCTCCTTTGTTATTCTCCTTTGCAAATAGTTGATTCATTTGTGCATTAGCCCTTCTTTGGGGTTGATCAACTTGGATCTCCCATTTGTACATTTGGGAATAAGAGAGGAACATCTTATCTTCTCCCTAATCACAATTATCAATACAATTCAATTCAAGTTAAGGAATTCAGTACAATTTACACATCAACATATTTCCTATTTCAAACATTACATTTCAAGATAATTAATAATCTATCAAACCCTTCTCTCTTAACACATTATACATTTTTAATAAACATATATCTATTTCAATCCTTCCTTTTACATTTTACTAAGAAAGATATATTTCTTATCTTACATTTTGGTGACCTCTATTTTATATGTTACAATAGGTAGCATATTATTTACAGGCATCCTAGCCTACAAACCATATACTAACTCAAATGGTGACCTACCAGTGGCCTTCTTAACTATTATTCTATTAGCCCACATGGCTAATCTCAACTTTGTATGCCAGGCTCTCTTGTTCTTTTCTAGGGTTTTCTTTAAAATTTTCAAAATTCTTTTGTTACTGGATTCTGCCTGTCCATTTGCCTAAGGATGATATGGGGATTAATATGACATTATGATCCCATATTTCTCATAGAATTCTATTATTTCTTTTGATCTAAAGCACATGGCATTATCCATTACTAACTTTGAAGGTTTACCAAATCTAGTTAGAATATTCTCCATCAGAAACTCAGTGACTACCTTACTTGTTTCCTTTTTGTAGGAATGACTTCAATCCATTTAGTAAATTAATCAGTGGCCACTAGTATACAACTATGCCCTCCACTAGATTTTTCTGCAAATTCACCAATGAAATCAATTCCCCACATAGAAAAAGGGGCTTCAGTACTTACTGGGTTCAACAATAGGGCTCCTAAAAATTTGAGCTTATTTGAGAAACGCTAACAAGGTTCACATTTTCTGACATATGCATATGTAACTTTAAATAAACAAGGCCAATAGTATCAAGTCCTTAAAATCTCATGGCCAATTGTTTTGGCAAAAAAATGACCTCCGCACTCCCCTGCATGAATCTCACTTAAAACTTTCTTAGATTGGCTCTGATCCAAACATAACAATAATACACCATTTCTATCCTTCCAATACAAATCTCCTTTGAATAAGGTGTATTTTTAAGCCTGCAATCTGAGGTTTCTTTTTTGATTGTTAGACATACTATTAGGACACTTGGTATTCTTTAAAAAATACATAATATCAGTATAAAATGATTCTCTTTCTATACTTGTGACTGTCTGATCATGTGTCTCTATATCATTTACTTGAACCAAATCCAAGTTATCTTTTTTCATGAGTTTGGCCAAACCCTAACCTCTTATTAACTTTGTAATGTGGATTTCAAGATTAAATTCTTGAATTCTATTTATCCACTTACATCTCTTTCAAGTTACTTCTAACTGAGTAAGGATATCTTTCACTGTTTAATGACAAACATATGCTTACACCTTAGCATAGACCAAACATGGTCTAAAATATTTTAGAGATTTCACTAAAGCATATGCCTGCTTCTCCATCATCTCATAATTTAGCTCTGTAGTCTAGAGAGACTTACTATACAAATATATTGGATGCTCAAATCCTTCTTCATCCTTTTGCAGTAAAACAACAATAATTGTGTGATAAGATGCAAATGAAAATAGAGAAAATGGCTTACTATAATTAGGTGATTTTAGAACAGGGCCCTCTTGCATTGCCTTCTTTATCTTTTCAAATGCTATTTGAGCTTCTTCATTCCAGTTAAATTTTGCATCTTTTTTCAGCAACTTTATGATAGGTTTAACAATTTATGCAAAGTTTTCTATAAACCTTCTGACAAAATTTATCTTTCCTAATAAATATTGAACCCTCTTTAATTTTTTTGGAGCAATAACCTTCTGGATTGCTTCTATTCTTTCAGGGTCTTTTATCACTCCATCTTTAGACACTATATGTCCTAGCGAATTTCCCTCTTGTAATGCAAAGTGATAGTTTTTAGGATTCAATGAAACACCATATTCCAAAGCTTTATTGAAAATTTTACCTAGGTGCTCACAATGATCTTCAACTTTCTTAGAGTATGCAGTTAGATCATCTTGATAAATAACCATGAATAAGTCAGTAAATTCTTTAAAAGAAACATACATGGCCCTTTGAAAAGTTGCTCCTGCATTTATCAATCCAAATGGCATTCTGATATAGACATAAGCTCCCCAAGGGTTGGTAAATGCAGTCTTATACTACTCTGATTCCTTCACTAAAACTTGGTTGTAGCCTAAGAAACTGTCCATCATTGATAGTAGCTCACAACTAGTCACTTTATGTAACATTGCCTCCATATTAGGTAAGGAATAATTATCTTTTTGTGAGGCAATATTCAAATTTCTAAAATCCACACATAATATGATGTCACCATTCTTTTTTCTTACTGGTACCAAATTTGAAACCCATGTTCAGTGTTTGATGGGCTAGATAATCCCAGTGTCTTTTAATTTTACCAACTCTTGCTACATCTTAGGAGCCAGCAAAGGATTAATAGGCCTCTATTTTTGCCTAAATGGTTTCAATTCTAATTTTAGTGGAATCTCATGTTGGAAAAGGTCTTCCCTATAAGCCTTTAGGTCTTCATATCATCATGCAAAAACATGCTTATATTTTCTCAAAAGTTTAATCAAATTTGTCCTTATATGGGAATCTAAACTTTCTCCAATGTAAACAACTTGAGGAGTGGTTTCCAATCCTAAGTTAATTTCTTTCAAGTCCTCAACCTTAGCATTGCTTATCTTTGTTGAGTGATCATTTTGACTACTGAAAAATGCCTCAAGTTCAACTAGAGCCTTAGGAATCTGATTGGAACTCAACTGGACAACCTCATTTCCTAAGACATAATCTTTACCATTATTATTCTCCAGTAAGCTATTGCAATCTATGTATTGATTCTCATAATGGTCTAGCCATTGAATGAATCTTAGAATATCTTAGTCATCCTGAAAAACTTTCCAGCTTTATATATTATCTGGAACAACTAGTCTTGTCTTAACTTCAAGTATTGATACCCCATGTAATGTCTGATCATTAGTTTTCAAAGCAACATTTTATAAGAAATCTGCCATTATATTTTTTGACCTTTCTATCCAACATATATCAAAGGCATCAAAAATTTCAATCTGATCCCAAATAGCATATTTAAACATTTTTATCTATCAATTTTTCACTGCATACTTGGATCTTATTTGGGCTACCACTAATTAAGAATCGCTGTAAACTTTTAAACATTGTATTCCATGTTTAATGACAATTTCTAACCCTAAAGATAAAGCATGATACTCTGCTGTATTATTTGTACATTGAAAGGATAGCAAAAAGGAATATTTGAAAGTTGTACCTGATGGAGATACAAGTAATGCACCAGCTCTTGATCCTTCTTTTGAGCAAGCCCCATCAAAATACATTTTCCACAATGCATCATCTTGCATACTCAATTCTTTAACCAAAGGATCTATATTTCTACACTGATGATGATCACTCTTCTGTATTCTAAAATTCTCCATGTCCATACCAATACAGTAATTAATGTTAGTTTCTTCACACCATTCAACCATATGAGGAGTCCTACCTTCTCTTGACACTTTAACATTATTTCCATTAATATTAAAAGTAGCATATGATAAATCACTTTTTATGCTACCCCCCATTGAAGCACTCCACTTTCTAAACAACAACATCCCATAATGTGTTGGTATGTCAATAACAAGAACATTCATAGTTAAAATCACATTAGGACATACTGTTAATTTATAAGGCATGGCTTCAATAGTACCAATAACATGGACTTCTCTAGAATCCATTGCTTGACATCTCCCATGAGGAGTGTCCACTTATAATCCCATAGACTTCATGATTTCTACTGGCATGACAGTGTTTGATGCCCCTAAATCAATCATGCAATTTTTAAGCATCCTTCCATTAATTACCAATGTTAGAAAAAATGGGTCTACAACCTTAGGAGAAGTAGTTGTGTTCAAGAAAATTTGAGGAATTTAAGAAATCATCACTTCAACTTCCTTCCCTTTGTTACTTGGTCTCTTATCAACATTTTCTAAATTTTAAACTTTCACTATAGGCACACTACTCAACAATGACAAAACCTTTTCTTTATGTTCCTTAATCATCATCATTTGTAAAAATGGAACTTTTACAATCATTTGAGACAAACATTCACCCATGTCTACTAGAGTATACTTCATATATGAGGACTTTGGTTTTTCAACTGTAATGTTATTTTCCTCAAACTGTATGTTCAGAGTTGGTTCTTCTTTCTTATATTTTTTGTTTTCTATCTTAAGAGAAGAAGTACTTTTTTCTTGTACCTTTTCTTTTCCTTCTTGTACAACAATAGGCTCTATGGTTTTAGTTATAATATTAACCTTAGGTTTATTAGCATTTTCCCTAGTTCCATCTTTCTTTTGTACATACATGGTATCTATTTTCTTTTCTTTTATAAAGATACCAACAGACTGACTACCAGTTCCACCAATTGTTCTATTCCTTAAATGATAGTTTCTTCTAGCTTTCTTCACCAAATCTATAGTAACTCTTGCTTTTTCTTCATCTAAAGCTTTTCTAACCAATGGAATGTCCTGATTATTTTGTGCATAACATCTTACATGGTCATTTGTTTCTTTGGCTTCACTATCTGACAAATTTTTTTGATGATGATTCTCTAGATTCCTTTGTGAACCATATGAATCATGATTTTCAATTTCATTATCTGAATCTACATCATGACATGAATAGGCATTTGTCATATTGTAATCACATTGTTCACTTTCATTATTGGTGCAGGAGCACACCTAGGCTAATCTCCATAGTTGTGATGTTTTGGCTTGTACTTGACATTGGCCAAGTCAAGATAGTTTGTTTACTTTGGACCTTAGAAGGTCATTGCATTGTGGACTAGGTGAGTTAGTCATTAGGACTACGGTCCCCAAAATAGTCATTGTTAGTAGCTTTTTAATTTTCTTAGGCTTAGAAGCTTAGGGATGGGTTTGATCTTTGAATGTGTCCTAAATACATAAATGTTGTCATAGAGATGCTTGGAGACCATTAAAGAAGTTGGTTCCTTGAAATATAGAGGATAGAGGCCCTAAAAATTCGGAAGTTGGCATAATGGCAAAAATGCCAAAAGGTGTTACAATGTTATCATGACAACATTTGCAATAATTGCAAATGTTGCATGCAACATTTGATTACTTTGGATCCCCCTAGAAGATAGGAGTCAGATATCAACAAACAGTCCCTAAAAACATGGAAAATGGCATCTAATGTATGTAGAGACTCAAATCTCATCAGGGGTGATGATTGGAAGAAATATTGGTTTTTGAATATAGCTCTGCAACTCTGATTTTGTGAAGAACCTGAGCAGTCCATTGTGACAGTGCTATTATATGGAGTAAAAGCTTTAAAATAGTGAATTTTTTGTGTTCATAGGGTAGTTCTAAGACTTTTCAATTTAGTAAGCTAGTTGATTTGAGTTATTCTAAGGTCTTAGATAAATTGTTTTTAGTTTAGGAAGCTCACTGGTCTTGTCTTGACCAGTTTGTCATTTCATGGCTCCCCCATGAAATCTAACAATGGGATTTTCCTAAGGATAGGTGGAAATGCTAGGGGATTCATTTTTCTATAGATATGTAGAGGTAGGAGTCTTGTGGAGTCAAGTTGCTATTATTAGTGCCAAGCCCTAGGCGAGCTGACAGTGCCCTGTTAGAGGTTTGGAGATGAAAAATGAGAATTTCATGCGGGGAAGGAAAGCACAATATGGGGTAAGAGAAGAAATAGGTGGGATATGACCTAATATTACACTATTGAGAGATTGAGGAACTCACCAATCCATTTAGTCAAGTTTTAAACAAGAAAATAGTCAACTCCTACTAATTAGGCCTATTAGCCCTATTGGTCCTAGATAGTAGGAACCTTGTGTACGGAGGACCTAGGGGTATAAAAATTTAAAAATATTTTATGAAATGATAAAGGGTATCTGAACGTGGGTTTATTTTTTCAAGTTCTTTGGGAAAGTTTTGAAAGAATTGGGAAAAAGGTCTCTGGAAAAGGATACAAGGAATTAGGCCTAATTAGGCTTGTTAGGGTCTCAAAATTGATCTCGACTAAAATGGGTTAAGAGATCCATCAAAATGGAGTCAAATGGGAACATATGTATGGTTTCCAACATGCTTAGTACCCCTACAATGATATTTGAATACTAGAGTGGAGTTGACACTTAGATCCTTCTAAGTTTAGGAGAAGAAGTGAAGTACCCAAAGGGTTTTAGTTCTTCAAGGATGAAGCACAAAGAGTGAGACTCTCAGGGAAGAGGTTGATTATGACTTAGTTAATAATCTAAGCCTAATGAGGACCTAGAGGAGATTAGGATCCTTGAAGAAGACAAAGAAGGTATACTTAGAAAAGTGTGCAAGCAAGCCTTAGGAACACTCACACCATATTGGTATCAAAACTTGATTAAGATCAGGCTTGTGGTGGATGTTTCAACCTACTAAATCAGTTGGAGAGAATACACCAGTGGGATTAGTAGAAGACAAAACCATGGTAACTAACACTGAGTTAGCCAAAAAGGTAGAAGAACAAGAAGAAGATAACAAGTTTCTAAGAGAAACATTGTCTCAAATCCCTTCTTAAAGGCACATAAGGCCTTAAGTGGAAAAGCTTTGGAGGGTGTACCACTATATGGTGGACAAATGGATCCATATTTAGTTGTGGATTGGATTGATAGTATAGAAAACAATTTGAAATGTGATGGTGTAACAGATGCCCAAAAAGTGAATGTTTCTAGGTCAAGGTTGAGAGGATTAGCCCTCACATGGTGGAAGTTTACTCAAACTGAAAGGAAGAAAGAAGGAAGGAGTCCTATAGTCACATGGAAGGGCATGGTGACCAAGATAAAGTAGACCTACTTTCCTGATGATTATGAGGTTTAGTTACATAGGAGAAGACACAATATCATACAGAAAGATTTGGATGTCCAAGCATACACTGAGGAGTTGCAGAAGTTGTGCTTAATATCACAAGTGGTGGAGGATGAAAGCATCAAGCTAGATAGATATTTGAATGGACTCAAGTGGTCTATTCAAGAATACATGAGTCTTGTGAACTTAAAAACCATTTTCCAATGTTATCAAATGGCCTTGAAAATAGAGGAGAAAGGAAAAAGAAAACAAGAGCAAACCTCCAAAGGAAGAGGCAGAGGAAGGGATAGTAGAGGAAAAAGAGGTGGCTATGGTGGAAGGAGTTCAGAATCAAGAACACAAGGAGAAGTAAAATACATTGAGCAGTAAGAGGGAAGTTCTAGTAGAGGTGGTAGAGGAAGGAACTCAAATTTTAGAGAAAGAAGTGGTGGACAAGGAAGAGGCAATTACTTTTCCAATATGAAATGTTATCATTGTAACCAAATGGGACACCCTTCCTATAGGTGTCCAGAGTAGGGTAGTACTTCTCAAAGAGGTAACAAAAGGACTAATCTAGTTCATGAAGAGATAAATGTAGTAGATGCACACTCTGAGGTACCATTAAATTCAGAAGAAGGTGAGAACCTCATGATGAGGAGAACATTGATCAAGGAGACAGTTAAAGAAGAGCCAAGCCAAAGAAGGTCCCTATTTAGAATCCAATGTAAGGTGATGGGAAAAGTATGTAGATTCATCATTGACTAAAGGTCTATTGACAACATTGTGTCAGAGGAGGCAGTCAACAAGTTAAGCACGACAAGGATACCCCACACCCTTCCTTACAAGGTCACATGGCTTAATAAGGGGCAGCATGTCTTAGTCAATGAGTAGGCTTGGGTGGAGTTCTCTATAGGGAGATATAAGGAAAATGTTATATGTGATGTGCTACCTATGGATGCATGTCACTTGCTCCTAGGTAGGCCATGGAAATTTGACCACCAAGCTATCCATGATTGAGGGAAAAACTCCTATACATTCAAGAAGGACAAAGTAACTTTCAAAATCCAATCACTATTAGAGGATACAAAAGTGAAGACAACAGGTCCTAATGTACTCATGGTTGGTGAAAAATAATTCATAGAAGCCATGGAAGAAGGAGAAGGAGTTGGCTATGCATTAGTGCTAAGGCCAGGAGAAAAGAATGAAGGAAAAGGAGACAAGAAGCGAGAGCTACCTAAAAAGATACAAAGCATGTTACATATTTATGAAGGTATAGTAAGTGATGGAAAGCCATCAACATTACCCCCTAGACTTCATAACCAAAGATACCCTACCAAATAAAGAAGCTTACAAGATGACCCCTCAAAAAAATGAGGAGATTGCTAGACAAATAGAAGAACTCCTAAACCAAGGTCTTATCAAGAAGAGCATTAGCCTTTGTGTCATACCCACTATCCTAGCACCTAAGAAAGGTGGAACTTGGAGGCTTTGTATTTATTCAAGAGCCATAAATAGGATAAAAATTAGGTATATGTTTCCCATTCCTAGGATTGAAGACCTAATGGATTGTATAGGTGAAGCTAAGTACTTTAGTAAGATAGAATTGAAAAGTGGCTATCACCAAATAAGGATACACAAGGGAGATGAATGGAAGACAGCCTTCAAAAGAAAATAAGGTTTGTATGAATGGCTTGGCATGCCATTTGGACTATTTAATGCCCCCTCCACATTCATGAGGCTCATGAATGAAGTCCTCAAAGACTACATTGGAAAATTTTTAGTAGTACATCTTGATGATATACTGATTTATAGTAGGACAAGAGAGGAGCATCTTCAACACCTTGAGACTGTCTTCAAGAAGCTACATGAAGCGAAGTTGATGATCAACTTGGAGAAGTGTGAGTTCATCAAAATAGAGTTGGTATATATTAGGTTTGTTCTATATCATCACAATCTAAAAATGGACAAGAGTAAAGTGGAAGCCATCATGAATTGGCCTAATCCAGGGATAGCAACAGAGGTAAGAAGTTTTCATGGCCTTGCTCAGTATTATAGGAAGTTAATAAGGTAGTTTAGTTCTATTTGTGCTCCTATGTTTTACACAATCAAAGAAGGGATGAAGACTAAGTTCATATGGAATGAACAAGCCACTAAGATATTTGATTTGTTAAAAGAAAAGACCGCTACCCCACCTATCTTAGTCTTGCCAAGCTTTGAGAATCTTTTCACCATTGAGTGTGATGCAAGCAATGTGGCCATTGGAGCTGTCCTAAGCCAAGAGGGTAGACCAGTGGCATTTCATTCAGAGAAGTTGAGTGAAGCTAAGAAGAAGTACTCTTCTTATGACCTTGAAATGCATGCACTAGTTTAGGCTTAAAGGAAGTGGAGACACTATTTTCTCCTCAAGGAGTTCATTGGCTATTCAGATAATCAAGCTTTAAGTTTCTTGAACTCTCAAGAAAAGTTGAGCCACAAGCATATGAAGTGAGTTGAATACCTGCAATCTTACACCTTTAATATCAAGCACAAGAAAGGATTACTCAACAAAGTGGCAGATGCCTTGAGTAGAAGAGCTCTTACCATTCAAGAGATTCAATTGAAGAGCATGGGAATAGACAATTTCAAGGATCTATGTGCTGATGATGAAGATTTTGCAGAAATTTATAAGGTATGTGCTGAATGGAAGAATCATTTTCATAGCAAGTATGTTGAATACACTTTGAAAATCAATCTTTTGTTTAAGGGAAATCATTTATATGTCCCTAGAGGGTCTATTAGGGAAAACTTAATTCAAGAAAAGCACAATGGTGCATTGAGTGGTCATTTTTGAATCATTACGACACAAGAACTTGTTCAAAGGTTCTATTATTGGCCAAGAATGAATCTTGATGTTAGGAGGTATGTGGAAAGTTTCATAGTATGTCAAAAGGCCAAAGGTACTTCTTTAAATGTAGGCCTATATCAACCACTACCTATTTCAACTAGGCCATGGGAATGCTTGAGCATGGATTTTGTAGTTGGGTTACCCAAGACAAGACAAGGCATGGATAGTGTATATGTAGTTGTGGACAGATTCAGAAAGATGGCCCACTTTGTGCCATGAAAGACCACTAATGATGCTAACCAAATAGCCTCTCTATTTTTCAAAGAGATAGTAAGAATCCATGGGTTACCTATGAGCATTGTGTCAGATAGAGACACTAAATTTATGACTTAATTTTGGAAGACTCTTTCGCAAAGGTTAGGCACAAATTTATCCTTTGGGTCTACATACTATCCCCAAAATGATGGTCAAACTGAAGTGGTGAATAGAAGCCTTGGAAATATATTAAGATGCTTGACCAAGGAATATGGTCAACAATGGGATCAATTGATTGGACAGGCTGAGTATGCCTACAATGAAACCATCAACCGGTAAATAGGGAAGAGTCCCTTTGAGATAGTCTATGGTCTACATCCTAGAGGAGTCTATGAGCTAAGAGACTTAAAGGTTGGAGTGAAGGAAAGTGGATATGAAGATGATTTTTCTTATGCAATGCAGGAGATACATGATACAGTCAGGAAGACCTTGACAGAGAACACCTTGAAACATAAAACAAAGGTTGACGAGCATAGAAGAGAACTTTAGTTCAATGTGGGAGACTTGGTAATGATACATCAAAACAATTCTAGACTTGAAAAGGGAGTCCCTCACAAGTTTCATATGAGAAGGATAGGTCCCTATCCTATCTTAGCAAAGTATGGTCATAATGCTTTTAGAGTGGAGCTACTAGAAGATAGTGGACTATCCCCTGTCTTTAACATTGCAGATTTGGTTCATTACAAAGGACCAACACCAGACATGGATCAAAGCCTCAATGAAGTGATCACATATGTAGGAGAGCTCAAACTACCTCCTGGTATAGTCAAGCAAGATGATAGTATACTAGATACCCGAGTCTTCAAGAAGACTAGAACCAAAGAATACAAGGAACACTTGATCAAGAGACATGGTCAAATGGATGCTGATGCAGTATGGGTTAAAGAATCATAATTTAGGAAGATGGGAATTGACCCCACACTACTCAATCCAAGGGTGGATTGACCTTTTTGTTTTGGGGAGGATGGTGCAGGAGCACACCTAGGCTAACCTCCATAGTTGTGATGTTTTGGCTTGTACTTGACATTGGCCAAGTCAAGATAGTTTTTTTACATTGGACCTTAGAAGGTCATTGCATTGTGGACTAGGTGAGTTAGTCATCAGGTCAAAGGTCACCAAAATAGTCATTGTTAGTAGCTTTTTAATTTTCTTAGACTTAGAAGCTTAGTGATGGATTTAAGATTTGAATGTGTCCTAAACACATAAATGTTGTCATAGAGATGCTTGAAGGCCATTAATGAAGTTGGTTCCTTGAAATATAGAGGATAGAGGCCCTAAAACTTAGGAAGTTGGCATAATGACAAAGATGCCAAAAGTTGTTACAATGTTGTCATGACAACATTTGCAATAATTACAAATGTTGCATGCAACATTTGGTTACTTTGGATCCCCCTAGAAGATAGGTGTGGGATATCAACCAAGGGTCCATAAAAACATAGAAAATGGAATCTAATGTATGTAGAGACTCAAATATCATCAGGGGTGATGATTGGAAGAAATATTTCTTTTTGAATATAGCTCTACAACTCTGATTTTGTGAAGAACCTGAGCATTTCATTGTGACAGCACTATCATATGGAGTAAAGGATTTAAAATAGTGACTATTTTGTGTTCATAGGATATTCGTGAGACTTTTCCATTTAGTAAGCTAGTTGATTTGAGTTAGTCTAAGGTCTTAGGTATATTTTTTTAGTTTAGGAAGCTCACTGGTCCTATCCTAACCAATTTGTCATTTCATGGCTCCCCAATGAAATCTAACCATGGGAGTTTCCTAAGGCTAGGTGGAAATGTTAGGGGATTCATTGGTCTATACATATGTAGAGGTAGGAGTCTTGTGGAGTTGAGTTACTATTATTAGTGCCAAGCCCTAGGCAAGCTGACAGTGCCCAGTTAGAGGTTTGGAGATGAAAAAATGAGCATTTCATGTTGTGAAGGAAACCATAGTACAGGGTAAGAGTAGAACTAGGTGGGATATGACCTAATCTTACATTGTTGAGAGATTTAGGAACTCACCAATCCATTTAGTTGTTTTTTGAACAAGAAAATAGTCAAGTCCTACTAATTAGGCCTATTAGCCCTATTGGTCCTAGATAGTAGGAACCATGTGTACAGAGGAGCTAAGGGTCTAAAAATTTCAAAATATATTATGAAATGATAAAGGGTATCTAAATGTGGGATTATTTTTTTGAATTTCTTTGGGAAATTTTTGAAAGAATTGGGAAAAGGTCTCTGGAAAAGGCTACAAGGAATTAGGCCTAATAAGGCTTCCTAGGGTCTCAAACTTGATCTTGACTAAAAAGGGTTAAGAGATCCATCAAAATGGAGTTAAATGGGAACATTTGTATGGCTTCCGAGATTCTTAGTACCCCTGCAATGATTTGTGAATACTGGATTGGAGTTGACACTTAGATCCTTCTAAGTGTAGGAGAAGAAGTGAAGTACCCAAAGGGTGTTAGTCTTTCAAAGGTGAAGCACAAAGAGTGAGACTCTTAGAGAAGAGTTGGATTAGGACTTAGTTAATCATCTAAGCCTAAGAAGGACCTAGAGGAGATTAGGATCCTTAAAGAAGACAGAGAAGGTCTTCTTAGAAAAGTGTGCAAGAAAGCCTTAGGAATGCTCACACCAATTATTGTCTTGTTCTTTATTTGTTTTCAAATCTAAGGAAACAATGCAAAAATCAGGGTTATGTGAGGCTTCAAAAACCTCACACCAGAAATCATCATTACATAAATGGATAGTATTTTTATGCAAAGGGTCTAGGGTTATGTTTTCAGGTTTTCCTTTTCTAGGTGGGACAATAGGCTTCCCATCCTTAAATTGAGTTCCATAAGGATGATTTTGCATTCTATTCTGAGGATTATAAGTGTTGTTAGAGGATGGCCTATTATTTTGAGGAGTCCTATACTCTTTATATTCAAGTTCCTTTAGGTTACTCCTACTAAACCTTGAATCATCTCTTCTATTTAGTTTACCAGACACCCTTCTGTTCATCTCAATATTTACTGCTATCTTGTAAGAATCAATGAGTGTTCTAGGATTCTTATCCCTAAGAGAATAAACCATTTTTGAATCAAAAGAATTTAAATAGGATACTAGACATACCTCTTCATCCAGCCTTATTTTATGAAACAATTTATGCATTTCTCTTTGGAATCTGGTATTGAACTCGGTGACCTCTTAAATGTAATTCTTTTTGATGTTATTGAACTCATTTAGCAAGAACCCTTTATTTGTCTTATCACCATATTGATCTTTAAATAGCTCAATTAATTCCTCCATGGAAGCAATAGAGCCATTAGAAATAATTCTAAACCATTCTCTAGCACCCTCTACTAGAGACTGAACAAAAAGCTTCATCAACACATCTTCATGAGTAATATTCAAATCATCAACAAAATCAATGAATTTTATTAAGTGTGCTTCACAAGAAATGACATTATTACCTGCAAATTTTGGGATCTTTTCTCCCACATCACCTACATATTTTGGAAATGCATTTGGGTATCTAGGAATGCCAATGAAATTAAATTGCTTATACCTTTCCAGATTCAATGGTTTCCTTTGGAAATTATAAGTCTCCTTGAAAGTAGTAGCTTTTGTTTTTGAAGATGTTGTGTTCTTAGTTCCGACATAAGAATATTTGGAAGAATGCAAAAAATCTATTTTATTTTTCATTTCTATTTTGCAACTTCCATTTGATCCTTTTCTAACATCTTTTCCATGGTTTTTTTTTTCTATCCTTAGTTTCTCAAGATCAATATCTAATTTTGACATCTATTCTGTTAAGGGTTTTTGAACTTTAGGTTCTTCAGGTTTTCTTTCATTGACCTTTCGTTTACCTTTGCCTTTAACATTTTGTGAAATAGAATCTCTGTGAGCATTAGGTATCTCTTGGTCCTTTTGAGACCTCTCTGTATTGTTTTTAGTTTTATGTCTTGAGGATCTTCTTTTAATTATGTTAACATCCTTATACTCATGTTTTTTCTTTCTAAACTCTTTTTCTCTTTTCATCTTCCGTATAAGGGCAAGATGTTTCATGATGAGTCTTTCTCCTCATCAATCTCATCATAAGGGATTTCCTTAGATTATGAACTTATAACCTCTTTCCCTTCTCTTTAACTTGAAGTGGAGGTAGTTGTAAGTGTTTCTAATCCTCTTTCTATAGCTTCTTCATATTCTGAAGTATTTCCATCATGATTAGAGTGATTACTACCTTCCTCTTTCCTAGTATTACTTTCTTTTCCTCTTGGAGGAGTTTCATCTATATTGACTTGGTTTCTTTTCTTCCTCCAAGACATCTCCATTTTTTAGGATGATGGGATTCCACCATCTAATGCAATTTTTGGATTATTTCTCATTCTAGACCTAGTATTCATACTGAAGGATATACTACTTGAAACTAATCACAGAGATTTCACTTTTAGAGTTGCCACCCACACTTGGGAATGGTGAATACTATTAGAATGACTTATGCAATAAAACCTATAAACTTAATGTATATCTTGGAGCTCAAGCATATATTATAGGCTTCTTTTTCAAATTTTACCCAAACTCCCCAGTAGAGTCACCAATTTGTTTGGTGATTCAAATGGGCTAACTCAACTGCAATGAAAACTTTTAAACTTTAGAACACCAGAGATTTCTGAATACTTCAACAAGACTATACAATCTCTAATCCCCAGCAAAGTCGCCAATTTGTTAGGGTGACTCAGATGGGAAAAACTCTATCTATGGTACTTAAGAATGCTTGTCTACAGCCAGACTCTGGGATAATTCTTAAATATGATTTATGATCTCTATTTCCCCAGTAGACTCACAAATTTTTTATGTGACTCGGATGGGAAAAATTGAGACTGGTATTTGTGACTCTCTTTTTCAACCAAATTCTAGGATGTATCTGCAAAGTATTAAATTTTTTGTGTTATCATTCCCCAACAAAGTCGTCAATTTGTTAGGGTTTTTTCCTGCTGAACCTTCAACAAATGCTTGAATATTTTATTAACTCTATAACTCCCAATATCTAAAAATAATGACTCAAGCAAGAGAAAACTCGAATTGACGAGGGTTTATGATAATATCTATGGAAACTATTATCACCTCCTTCTTTTTAGATTCCACAACACACAGGCAGGTATTACCTATATAATATTGCTATCTTTCAGTATTAGTAGATGTGGATACTGACTTTCTTCTTTTTTACTATATTACCTTATAAATTAATCTGCATAATGCTGAGAAAAAATTAACACATAGCTTAACCATGAAAACTATTGAAATGATAACAACAAATAGTAGTGTTTTAAGGACATTCATCTTTCTTCCTTTTATAGTTCTTAGAACTTAGGAGGGGCAACCTATTTTAATCCTCTCTCAAAGGGATTAGTAGAATGAATTGTATATCTTGATACAATTACTTGAATTCATATGTTTTGATTGTAAATGTGAAAGATTTGTGTGTTTTAAATTGTTTGGATGATGATAAACCACTTGACAGATTCTAGACTAGTGCCTATCCTTGGGCTATAGAGTCAAAGATGCAAATCCACAGAAAAAGTAAATAAAGATACTATAGATTTCCTTAAAACCTATATGCAACTAGAACAAGATTCCTTACAAATATCCCTGTCACTCCAACACTGCTATATCAAATCCTCAAATACTATTATACTCTCTGAAACTACTTACAAAACTTAGTTCTTCCCTTGAAAGAAACTTGTAAGTAATTAGATAGCTAACTTGTAACCAATATGTTTAAAATGCCTTAAAGATTAAACATAAAAGAGAATACACAATAAGTAAAGAGATGACAACAATATAGAAGAGAAGTTGCACTGTATTTTATTTGTATTCCTGCTTCATACATATAGAGACTTAAAGCTCAAAAACTCAGACAAAATTTTGTAGTCTGGCTTATAATTATATTTCATCACCACATCAAATGTTACAATAAGATCTATTTATAGATTCAAACCATCTTGAAATCCTTAATATAATGATGCAACAAGCTTCAGATGGTTTAAGAAACCTAACTGCAAAAACATAGGAAAAGACAAAAGACAAGAAAGCTCCAAGCGGTGGGAGGACAAAATTGAAGCATGAAATCTGATTTTGTACTTTTTCCTTTTGTGATTGTTGGCACCTTTGTCTATATGTATTCAGGATAGTATCTAATAGTTCTAACAAGATCTAGTGACAACCAATACAGGCTAACTTACACTAATCTTTTCAAGATTACTAACCTTCATGTTCTCATAGATCAGGTGCCATGTGTCCTTTAATCTTCATCCATAACATCTAAATCAACTATGATAGGCTTCTTCTTCTTGGGATTTATCATAATATCCCATGCTGTCACATCCTCTTCCTTAGGCCACTCAAAATTTTTAATATTTTGTAGTTGAGTCTTCTACCTTTCCCACCTAGCATCTATAATGCTTTTAATACCTGCAATGAATTTATTGCAGTCTATTTCTGCCTTTATTGCCTCATCCAAAAGCTTATTGAACCTTGTTGTCTGACTTTCAGTCACCCATTTTTTTTTGCAATATTGGAGTCATATGGTCATGTCATGTCGGTCTGGTTAGTCTGATGTCTCGGTCTAAGTCTTTCCTAGGATAGGAAGTCTTTGTCGGGTTTCCCCTGTCATTGCCTTTCCTTCTCTTAGCCGGGCAGGTTGTTATCAGAGTTTCATTATTTTGGGTAGGTTGTAGATCCTAACCCAGCAAAAATTTGTGCTCCAATCGATGTTCTTTCTCAGGCAGAGATCGAAGACTAGTATGGATCGATTTTGCAGGTCTCAACAATCCTAATGCAACAAACGGCGAGAAATTTGGTTAAGAAATGAGCGAGAACGAGCTCGGCGAGATTTCAGAAATCATCTTCTCCGTGGCGGAATTCTACCTAAGAACGTAATTTTCCACAAAGAATAATTTTACATTTTGCGGGTTTTAGACCTCTCTGGTGATTTTCCACAAGCTTATTTATAATAAGGTGGGTCCAATAGAGATCAAATAAAGCATGTGCTTTAAGTTAAGTAGCCCACGCACTTAAAAATGATGTGCGAAAAGATAGATAGTTGCTTCTCCATATTGCAGGTTTCGCACCCCTTCATACATTTTCCACAATGGAGAAGCACTTTTCCAATTCTCCGCAGTGGAGAAGCACTTTTCCAAATTTCCGCAATGGAGAAGTACTTTTCCAATTTTCCACAATGGAGAAGCAGATTTGGTATTTTCCGGCATTGCGTTAAAGGCCCGAGTTCAAGATAAAGATGAGGATCCTCGATACCATTTGAGGTTGAAATCAAAACCGAATAGCATCAAACACGTGAAAAACATAAGCAGTTATTCGACTCCGTGGCCCAATGGATTCAGCTCTATAATGCTGGTTGGAGATGAAGAGTTTCAGATTCTATAGTGACTGTTCAAGTTCTCAGATTTGAAAAGTCTTTTTCTTTGCATTCTGTCTCTTTGTATTCAGGAAGTGGAAAGGTCATGAGTCCCTACGAACATTATGCATTGTAAACTCTATAAATACTGTGAAGGAAATCAATGTAAGGGTCAGCAAAATGGTTATTGAAGCAGAAGTAATTCCATTTACAGAAGCTTTTTTCCGTGTTTTTTGTTCCATCTTAGTTCATATCTGCATGTGAATAGACAGGACAATTATATGTGAAGCTGCAATTATCTGTTGGATTCCATTTCATGTATGTGATTGTAGTGAAATTAATTCTATTTACCCGTCATGTATGATTCTTCTCCTATTCATTTAGTAATTTAGATTGCATCTGAATGGAAAGTATGATTGTATATGGAGCTGTAATTTCTTCTTGAATTCCATTTCATGATTAGTAGTTGCAGTCCAAGCAATTCTATTTGTTGTCTGTATATGATTCTGCTTCTGTTCTCATTAGTAGAATATGCATTCTTAGAATAGATAGGTTTAGTTAGAAGGTAGTCTTTCTGATGATCTATAATCAGCATTATATTGAAGGTTGTAGATTATCTCCACATTATCCTTGCCTGAATTGTTTGTGTCTACAAGAAATTTGGTTAAATCATACAAGAGATGACCTAGTGATCAGTATAAATACATTCATTGCATATCAAACACAATCAGGGAGTTGTACCTGTCAATTCAGAGGGCAGTGATAGAAGACTTACACTGACCCATTTGTTGGTGACATCCTTTTGTTCTCTCACCTTGGGTGCTAAAAGAGTCAGAGATTACATATCTAACGGGAGGACAAACTGTTAACCAACAAACCTCTCCATATCTAATTCTCCTTGGTCAGAGATATAAATGTCTTTATTGGGAAGTACACTATCAAACTCTGATCTCCATAACCCTAATGGCTTAATTTGATCATCTTCAGTTCTAATAGGGGGTATAAATGTAATATAATCTATCCCAAATAGCTTTAACTTAGCATCAATTTGATTGGCTTTTCCTTTGAAAAAGGATAAAGTGGCCCAAATCTGCTCTATCTCTGTACCCACTGTTAAAGTAAATCAGATTTATGAGTAGATGTGAAGTATAGATCTTTTAAATTGATTGTTTCACAATGAAGCTTTAGTTACTAATGTATTCAATCTACAGATGGCAGAAAGTATGAGGAGAACACAATTCTTATTCACAAAATATATGGCTGAATCTACAATGTTGATATCGATCTCAATGGCTTGCACTTATTGATTTCTGTACCACCATTTAGACCCATTTAATTTAGTATATATATCGCTTGAAGGAACATGTTTATGAATAGACATGCCTCCACACAAACAAAGTTTGTGTGGAGTCATGTCTATTCACAAACATGTCAATAATGATTAGTATTATTGTTAATAACAAACAACATTAATCGATCTGCATAATTTATCGATACATTATATTGATCATTCCATTGATCAATATAATTGTAATCCATAAATAGGTATAATTGGTATGATTAAGTTTATACATAAATGTTAGATCAATTTCCATAATCGATAGCATATGAAATATTTCATATAATCATTTCCCATAAATGATTAGCATAACCGGTTTACATATTAAATGATATTAAAATCAAGTCGTTAAGAATAATGATTAAGTCGATAACCTCAGAAATATACACTTGGATTCATTAATGAGTGGGATCGATTATGATCAACCATTTGATCATTAATCAATATTCAATTCAGTTCTTATGGATTATATATTTGGTTGATATGATTATCAATTCAACATAGATTAATATATCAACATTATTATATTATCAATGATGTTTATTTAATTCAATATTATAAGGAGATAATATAAAATATGTATATTAATATATATATTAGTAGTGACCATTATTATCATATATATATATTAATATATTATTTATCTATTTTCTCATATTATGATCATTTTATCTGATCGAAGCTATAAACATCAACACTCCCTCTTAGCTAGGGAAGATAAAATTCACATCACAATAAGTTCATAAATTGTGAAAGTTGTTCTTAAGTGTATTACCTCCATCGATGATTTGGTCCACAAGTTCTCAGGTGGATTGCCTCCATCGGCGATTTGATCCACAAGCTCTTACGAGCTTTGTTGTGGATTGCCTCTATCAGTGATTCTATCCACAAGCTCTTATGTGGATTGCCTCTATTGGCGATTCTATCCACAAACTCATGAACTTCATTTAAAAGTATTTGTCACAGAATATCAAGTCACATGATATTCTCCAAATACTCAGAGTAATGGCCTACCAACATCAAGTCAACATGATATCCACCAAGTACTCAAAAAAAAATGTCCATAGGTAATGTCCACTTACCATAAGAACATTCACATCTTCTATTATGATTTGTTTCAGCCATCACACAATGTCTATCAAAAATAGAAGATGCCATCTATCATGATCTATTTCAGCCATCACACAATGTCTATCACAATAGAAGATGCCATCTATTATGATATGTTTCAACCATCACACGATGTCTATCACAATAGAAAGTCAATGGTATGTTTAAGGAACTGAATCCACCATGCAAGAAATCATCTATTATGATCTGTTTTAGCCATCACATGATGTCTATCACAATAGAAGGTCAATGGTCTATTTAAGGAACTAAATTCACCATGCAAGAAATCATCGACTGTGATCTGTTTCAGCCATCAAACGATGTCAATCACAATAGAAGGTCAAGTTATTGTAAGGTCATCACCTTCCAATAAATTTCAAAAATACAAGTGATAATCATTTGGAAGTCGTCACTTCCTCGTGATTTTCATAAGGCCCATATAGTTATAAAATAAAATTAATATAATAATAAATAATCAACTCATATTTACCTCAGAAGTGAACTCCCTCTCCATCAATATGATTGAGATTATCAGAGGTTAACTGAACCATCTGCTCCCTCTCAAGCACAAGTTCATCAACTTCTTGACCTCTTTGAAAATGTTAGACTCCCTCTGAATCTGAATTTCATATGCTTTTGTCCTTAAGTTTCAAATATTTCCATTCATAAGGTGAGCCCATGTAGGAAATGAATCAACTCTCATTCTTTGTCCTTATCATTACTGCTGAATATATATAACTATTATATTCATCGTAGGTTATTATTTTAATGCCTTTGACTTACTCCTTACAAGTCCTTTATGATATATATTCCCATGAGTATCCACATTGCATGTGGGAATTTAATTCACCATTTTGATAGCAGTGGATAATTGTAAGTTTGTTGCTACTTCCTCATTACCTTAAAAATGTTGCCACCATGTCTCTACATATTCCTCCTCAACTGCAGGCAAGAAAAGGTTGTGATGCCCTGTCACCTGTGTTAGACCCATCCACATTCCCTTACTACAATCCAATATCCTCTTGTATGGCTCCTGGACTTGACTCACACCAAGCCTTTCCTCATTATGGTCGTGTCTCAACAAAGAGCGTTTACCTCTTTCCTAGGCTCCCTCCATTCTCAGCTCCCAGTCATACACCGACTAGAATTTCCAATAGTGTATCTTCTAGCATTGAGCACACGCGGTATTTCAAACTTCTTGTTTGCACTTCTTTGATACTGGGTGGTCATTCCACAATAGAGCACCCACAACCCCAATTTTCTGCTCAACAACAGCCTATGGATTCTTCTCTATCATTCATCAGGATCCCTGTTATGTCTCTAATCACACTCGGACTCATTGGAAGGCCTACCTTCAAGTTGTTAAGCTTTATAGAAGGAACCTAGCTTTGATACCATGTTAAAGTAAATCAGATTTATGAGTAGATGTGAAGTATAGATCTTTTAAATTGATTGTTTCACAATGAAGCATTATTTACTAATGTATTCAATCTGTAGGTGGCAACAAGTATGAGGAGAACACAATTCTTATTCACAAAATATATGGCTGAATCTACAATGTTGATATATATCTCAATGGCTTGCACTTATTGATTTTTGTACCACCATTTAGACTGATTTCATTTAGTATATATATCGCTTGAAGGAAAATGTCTATGAATAGACATGCCTCCACACAAACAAAGTTTGTGTGGAGTCATGTCTGTTCACAAACATGTCAATAACAATTAGTATTATTGTTAATAACAAACATCATTAATCGATCTGCATAATTTATCAATACATTATATTGATCATTCCATTGATCAATATAATTGTAATCCATAAATAGGTATAATCGGTATGATTAAGTTTATACATAAATGTTAGATCGATTTCCATAATCGATAGCATATGAAATATTTCATATAATCGTTTCCAATAAATGATTCTCATAACCGATTTACATATTAAATGATATTAAAATCAAGTCTTTAAGAATAATGATTAAGTCAATAACCTCAGCAATATACACTTGGATTCATTAATGAATGGGATCGATTATGATCAACCATTTTATCATTAATCGATATTCAATTCAGTTCTTATGGATTATATATTTGGTTGATATGATTATCAATTCAACATAGATTAATATATCAACATTATTGTATTATCAATAATGTTTATTTAATTCAATATTATAAGGAGATAATATTAAATATGTATATTAATATATATATTAGTAGTGACCATTATTATCATATATATATTTATATATTATTTATCTATTTTCTCATATTATGATCATTTTATCTGATCAAAGCTATAAACATCAACACCCACCATGGTTACTATTTCTAGCAGATCTGATCTTAATGGTTGTACTGATGCTAATCTCTCAAAAAGTGAAGCTCTTCCAGACCAAGTTGAAAAATAAGGATTCAAAATTATCAAAAAGCTAGCCACTTCTACTTGAAGGCCTGGAAACCTGCCATAAGCCCCATATACTACATCAATCTTGTCTTTGATTATGTCTACCCTATGCTGCAAAATTGAAGCTAATGCTTCCAAAATCACATTGTTATGCTCTCTAACTCCCTACTCTATTTCAACAAATATATGCCTTGTATCTTCTGTTTGGATCTAAACATCCATGACCCCTTTGGACTCAACCAGGATCTGATTTTTTTATTTTCATTAGTTGTTTGATAAGATCATCTATGAGCTTCTTTTGTTCATTAATTGTTATTAATGCTAGCTCCCTATCCTTAACAATATCACTAGCATCACTAGTGAGTTTCTACAATTTGTCTGATAGTTGGGCTATCTTTTCCTCATTGAGATGAGAAAAATGAGTCATTACTTGGGCTATTTCCATATCCCGTGTATTATCTAATGTCCATATGATTTTATTCCCCTCCATCTTCTCTTGAATGTTTAGAATAGATGGCTTTTGATCTTTAGGAGCCAAACTCCACATTGCAAGTGCCTGAGATTTAGGGTTATACCCAAACCCTCTAATCATGTCTCCAACCTGAGTTTCTAATGACAATTTGATGTCAGGTTGTCTTCTTATTTGATCTATTATGAATGTTGAGGACATATCCCAGCCTTCCACAAATAATATCCCACTGGCCTTGACTAGTTATCTTTCCTGTTCTAGTGTAATCTCCTCAAATTTAGGATCATAATCCTACAAGGTTTTTAAGGCTTCCTCAGTAATAGGATCACCACCTGCCAATTACAACTATTTCCCAGCTTGTTGTTTCTTATTCAATATAAGGAAATCCTTGAATTCCCTTATCTTTATGAAGTTGTCATCTTTGAGGAATTCCTCTTGATGCAACAACCTGTCATCTGTACCTGACCTCAGAGGCAATTCTTCCTCTTCTCCTATATCCTTTTGGAGCTTCTTCCCTACCCTGATCTATTTTCTTAATAAATGATCATAGGGTCTATCTCCAATTATCAGGGCTCCAATTTTATCTATCTTCTTCTTCCTAGAAGACTCCCTTGTTTCTATCTTTTGTTTCTTTGGTGGGGGCTCATTTGTCACTTCCTTTTCAGGGACCTCTATTAGGTCAATGATGTCTTCCACTTCTACTGCCTATTGTAATGGAACTGCTTGATAATCTAGATAGGCATTGGGTGAAGGAAAGCCTTGATCACTGTCATCATCATATTCTGATTCTAAATTCTTGGCCCTTTTCTGGTACCACTAGTGGCTCCTCTAACTGATTGCACAAAAGAGTATGGTTTTGAATCATTGCATCCAGCCTTTTTAGATAAGGCATGTTAGGGTAGAAACCTCTAAACTTCATCTCCTTTCTCTTTACCTACCTCTCCAGGTCCATAAGTTTATTGAACTTAATTACTTTCCTTTCCACCTCTTCATCATCTAAGATGTTTCTTATTAAATCCTCCTCCATACATTCCTTATGTACCTTTGTGAAGGGGATAGTTTGTTTCAATAATTTCCTATCACTAAGAATAAAACCCTCTGTATCAACAAATATGTGCAGGGCAACATTCATCCTGTACTGGTTCATCCAGGTGTTTATAGGGTCTATAGCTGTCTTCCCAATAGTAAAATTATAGATCCTAAACTTCCTAGGGGTAAAAGTACCCTTCCTGTGTGGGGCTAAGTGCTCCTTATCAACCAAAATGAGCTTCCTAATGAGCTCCATTGTGGCTATCCTTGGTGGCACATAAAATGGAAAAATGCATGGAGGGTGGGGGCAACCATAAACCCTCATTATTGTGAAGTTATTTTCATAATAAAAGTCTCCCCAATTATGGTCCCCTGGCCATTTATCAAGGTATGGGCATGGCCTCAATAGTTGAATTACCTTAATAGGCAATCTGGTCTTGTTATCACCTAAGAATTTATGAATTGGATAAATTATCCAATTCAAAAAGCAACAAAACTCTTTCTCTCTGGAGGTGTAATTCCATACCCTAAGCAAAAACTAAACAGGGTTAGCCTAACCTTGATGGAACCTCTATGATTGAAGAAACTGATAGTTTATTATTGGGAAATTGTAGTAAAGGATTAGATGCATCAAGACTGAGTAATGCATAAACCTTGGGTGAGCCTTCTTAGCTTGTATGTCCACAAAACCCTGGTGCATTTGGTCTATGCTATACTTAATGTAATCATAATTAGAAGTGGTATGGAGGCTCTGCATATCCAATACCATCATCAAAATGTCTGAGGTGATTCTCTCAGCTCCAACATCCTTTCCTAGAACTCTTCATAATGCATATGCTATGTATTTGATATAAAAATTCATGTCTTTATAACAATATGGGGCTACTCTTGGTAGGGGTACTATATAGGATTTCATTTTCTTGGGAACATGGTAGTCTTTAAAATCAATTTGGCAGGAATGCCAGACTCCATAGTATACCTATTCTCTAGGATTTTCAAATTTATCTCAGTGGCCATGGGGTAATAAACATTAAAGGCCTTCATGAATGTGTTTCAGTCTAATTTAAGGAAAGGTTTATTATCATCCCTCTTGATGGTCTTAGTTAGGGGATCATATCTACTAGCCAACTCTAAGATAAAGTCCACATCTACAAAGATGTTCAAAAGAATTAACCTAGCAAGTCCACAAGTCCAAGGATTTGAGATTGGCATGGGACTATCACTATTATTCAAGAAGTAATTGAATAAAGAATATCCTGAAGAACCTGGGGTTTTAGCATCCCTTACAAAAGACAAGTCATCAACCAAAGTATCGACACTTACCTTTCTATTTTGGCTTGATCCTGGTAGTAAAGTGAGAAACTCATCTAAATAATTTATTTTTCCCTTTGATTCATCATCGACATCATCAATCCTTCCACTAGTGGATGCCATACTTTGTGCTTGGCTCATCTTTCTTTTCTGTTCTATTCTCAACCTTTATCACCAACATTGAAACAAATCTAGTTGCAAACCCTAACCACCAACTGAGAAAACCTCTATAATTCTAAATTCTAAACTCTGAATATATAGCAAATTGCACTCTCTATAAAATTTTGAATTACTAAATCACCTCTTTAGTTGACTGACTGCTGGAAAATCAACTCTTCTCTTAAAATTCAAAACTCTATAATCTCTTCGCTCTAAGAAATTGGAAACTGGTAAAATATAATGACAATAGACAAGTATACTTATAAACCGAGAATTCAATGCAGATGTCTCTTCAATCTTGGTGAGCTTACAATTTAGTCATTTCTGTCATTAGTTTTACATATTGTGGCATCAATTTTTGGTTCTAGCTGTGGCATTCAAATTGTCAGACAATCAATTTTTTTATGAGTGTTTTTAATATAAAACCTTATAAAATTCAAAATGAGATCGAAATCAAATCTGATTGGCCACATTAACTCATATTACAGCTACTTTTTCCATCTGTCAAATCTTTAAAATGTGATTGGTCAGCAACTGTCCATGATAGAATTGTAGAAAAATCTTTATTTTACTCCAGTTGACATCTAGTGACCCAATGAATGAGTGGTCTCCTTGTCGCATGATGATTTTCTTAACTGCAGTTTCCTCATGAGACTTAGCGACTCCCGTAGGATCAATTATTAAATCAATGGTTGTCGCAATGTCACTTAATGTTTTAACTTAATTGCTTCATCTTACAGAGACATCACGACAAAGCACTTTTTCTAACTGTTCTCTACCTTGGGTTGCATCTGTAGACAATGTGACCACCATTGATCTCACTTTTCTCAGCATCTGACGGTTGTTTCTTAGTCTTTTAACCTTCATTACAAACCCTAATTATTCATGAGACTTAGCACAACTGAACACATGTCTCATCTTTTCCTCTTGTCTCTTAATCGCTTAATACCTTTTTACTTTTCAATCTTATCAAGTGACCATGAGACTACCTTCAGATCATATCCCCATCTAATGGTTGTCACTGAATGTCTTGATCATTAACTTAACCCATCTTTCATCTAGAGACCTGGCAACAACACCTTTATTTAATCTGACCCCTAGTTTATTCAGAGATTTAATGACCATTGAATCTCCTTGGCGCATGATAATTTCTGAACCATAGTAATAATTAGGAGACCTCCCGACTGTGTAGTCTCAAAGTTGCCAAACAAAATGACTAACTCTGCTTTGATCAAGAGACAATGCGACTGCCGTCAGATCATAAATTAAAATAAATGGTCCACATTAAACCTCAGAACCATTTTGGCATATTCCATTCTATCAAGAGACTACGCGACCAAGGCTTTTTGCCAAGTCTCCAAATCATAAAGAATATTTGGTTTTTCTTATGAGACTTAGCGATTGAGAAATAAGCACATGCACATAAAATCTACTTATGTTACGAAAAAGGTAACATAAAAATAGAACCATCTTGGGAAATTTAGGGCTTAATGCATTTTGAATGAAAATGAACTAAGGGTTTAGGGTTTTCTAAATTTTTTGAAGAGATTTAAGGCTAGAGCAATACTTGCAGAAGTATGAAAACAACTTCCAATATTAATTTTGACCTTTTGAGCAAAAGAATGACAAACACTTCAAAACATTTTAGGGTAAACACCAAAATAGGAAATACAACCAACAGAAAGCATGGAGAAACTCATAGAGCAACACAATGCTACACTTCTTTTGCATGAATCCATGCACGCCTAGTTTGATCATGGGCTTGACTATGATCAAGTTATGGATTTAAATTTTAAAAAAAATGACATATGTAACATTTTTGTTGATCCCAAAACTGGTTTAAAAGTGGACCCTAAAAAAACTAAGTTGTCAATTAAATGGTGCATAAATGTTGGAATACGTGAAAACTTTTGGGACCGCTAGTGGATGTTTTTGATATACCACCCCACAACAATTTGGATGTCCCATTCTATTTCATAAGAAAATTATATGCTAAATTTGTGCCCGATCATAAGGTAAATTATTGGAGCATGAGACTGACCCAAGGTGTAGGCTTAGGTGCTTCTCAAGATAGGCCATGGGCACATCGAGTGAAATCCTGCACATATGTCCCCCCTCCCGAGATCTGACCACCTCCTATAGTGCAATGTCCTAATATTACTGAGGTCAGATCATAGACTATTTGAGCCATTCACACCTTGAGTGATCTACTGGTTAGGAAAAGTGATACATTGTTTCCTCCTCCTACTGATGCTTTTGTCCCTTCCACTTCCTCCATGTGCTGACATGTTTGTGTGCCCCAACTTGTATTAGGTGAAAGAATATGTGCTTGGGTATCCAGAATGGTAGTAATGCATATAAATATGTCTTCAAGGTGGATGATAGTACACAAAACACTATAGGCAGTGAAGCACCCCATGGAGATGTGCATCAGGGGCATATAGAGCCATGGACTCCTATTATGGTAAGAGTGAACAGTTAACTTGTTACATTGTATTTAGTTTTAAACGTTTATATTTTTAATAGAATTTTCTTATAATGATTTCTCACTTATGTATTTTTATGTGTTCCATTTACATTCAGTTGATGAAAGAGAAATAGATGGCATAGGTGGAGGGATCCATGCTTTTGGCCATTTTATTTGGCCTTGACACTTGTACGGTACATACATTTTAATGTACTCATTGGTTTTCTTTTATTATAATAGTATTTACATGTGTTTTCTAATTTTTACGATCATCTTATTACACACTGATGCAAATTTCACAACTTTCCACTGGGGGAAATGTAAGGGGGTTCATTCATTTGGCGTTGACAAGGGAAACATAATTAAGTATTTTAGATTGTTTATGCATACATGTATACTTACTACTTGTGTGTATTTATTTTTAATTACCTATTTTATTTGACAGAGGGTGGTGTCTGATGATGTTACTATCAAGTATATATAATATGATAAAGTTGTGATTGTATGAGGTATCTATTTGACTTTTATAGGTCACCCCTAGTTTGAGGGAGGTACCACGCCAAGGGTTTGTATCATTGATGCCAAAACTGACATTTCCTAAAGAAATTTTAATACAGGTAAGTTATAATGTTAATTCAGTTATTTTTGAAACATATATTTTCTACTAATGAATTAACACTAAATAGTATAATTCATAGATCAATCTCATGTTCGCAAACATATACAAGTTAGAGTCAACATTGGTGGCATTGTCCCTTTTCTACCAAGGACATATATTAGGTCTCTTGACCGCATAAGGAGACATAGAGGCGAGGTTTATGAGAGTTCAATTTTTTCTAAAAAAAATATTTATTATTGTTGACTATGATTTTAAATTTTTATTTATTATTTGTAGAAACCATATAAATTAATTAATCTAACTTGGGGTTTCACTGCTATTTTTGAATGCAGGATCCATCAGAGCCAAAGAGTAGTTCTAAGAGACTTCACTTTGATCATCCACCAGTAGAATAGGATGTCCTAGAAACATTTGAAGTTGAACTTCTTAATTTGAGATGTCATATGACACATTTTGAGATGGTGTATGCCACATTGTATCTAGGTATGTTGATTTTGTAAATTTTTTAAGATGGCATGTGCCACATTTTTTATAAAACTATTTCATATATACATATCTGCATGTTCATTTCTAATTATTTTATCTTTGTTGTGTGTTATATGCATGTATTATTTCCATATTATATCTTTGGCATGTGTTGTATCTATTTATTATTTCCATATTTTTTTTTCATGCATTGTATTTATGTTTGTATGTTCATTTTCATATTATATATTTTACATGCGTTATATGTATGTATTATTTTCATACTATATCTTTTTCATGCGTTGTATGTATGTTCATTTCTATCTTATATATTTGTCCTGTGTTGTCATGTGTAATAGACCTAATCTTTTCCAAAGGAACTACCTTAAAAATATTTTGTCAAACCAAATTAATAGGCATAATCTACAATTAAAATTATGGGTTTATGTGTTATGCTTTGTGGATGTTTGAATTGTTTTACTTCTATTGCATTGTTACACTTAAATGTTTAATTGAATGGAATTTATTTAAAATCATTATCTAATTATTGGTTATATTAGTTTGTTACTTTTTTACATTGATTCACTCCTCTCCCCATAGTGCCTCCATATACTAATAATTTGTATCAGATCCCAGTTCCATTGAAGAATCCTAATAGCTTGGGAGAACTCCTTAAGGAATACATGGAGTTTTATAGAAGTAAACTTGCAGAGGATGAAGATATGATTGAGAAAATCAAGGAGTAGTTGAATATTTCTAGGGATAAGAGACAACATATTGTTGAACAATTGAGTGAGAGTTAGTTCATTTGTTACAATGCATTTTATGAGCTAAGACGAGCCCTTGCGAGTGATTCTAAGGTGATTTGAAGTAACTAACGATTTGAAGTTGTGATTTAATGCTAGAATTTCAAGAAGTGTTAGAAGAACTCATATCAACCAAGGAAGCAGTATTTATTTGTTATAAAGGTTTATTTTTGTCTTTTGTGAAGAAAATGATCATAGCCCAAAAATCACTTCCCAATTTGGCTTAGTGCACCTTGGGAACACTTCGATCTGACATGCGCCAATTTTTTTTTGATGCTACAAAAGTGAAGAAAGGTCTCCCCTAGCATTTACCTAGCCAAGTTGAGCTGATGGAGCTGATTTTTTGGTCCCACAATGAACAGTTTGAAAGATGCACCATTGAGAAACTTTCAATTGAGCAACAATGCATTTTTTTGCACCAACCGAAATCTTATCGCCAAATGGAATCCGAGTGGAATCTCTCAAAAATAAGCTACATGATTTTAGGCCTTTTCAAGATGGTCCTTTTACACTTCATGGATCTATGTTATCACTCATGAGGTCTGAGATATGGATATCCAAAAAATGTTGCCCAATTTGACTTAGTGCACCTTGGGAACACTTCGGTCCGACATGCACCAAAATGTTCTTGATGCTATGCGAGAAAAAAAAGTTCTCCCCTAGAATTTACTAGGCCAATTGAAGTTTATGGAGCTGACTATTTGGCCCCATGATGAATAGTTTGAAAGATGCACCATTGAGAAACTTTCAACTGAGCAACAATGCAACTTTTTGCACCAACTGAGATCTAGTCGCCAAATGGAATCTCTGAGAACTAATATACTTGTTTGTAGGCCTTCCCAAGATGGTCCTTGTGCACTTCATGGATCTTTGATATATCTCATGAGGTTAGATAGATGAATCTCAAAAAATAGCTGCTCAATTTGGCTTAGTGCAAATTGGGAACAGTCCGATTCAACAAATGCCAAAACATTTTTGAGGCTACGTGAGAAAAAAAATGTCTCCCCTAGTATTTGCGTGGCCAACTAGAGATGATGGAGCTGAATGTTTGGTCCCATGATAAACGGTTTAAAAGATGCACCATTGAGAAACTTTCAACTAAATAATAATGCAACTTTTTGCACAAACCGAGATCGGGTCACCAAATAGAATCTGAGTGAAATCTCCCAGAACTGAGCTATATGTGTGTATGCCTTTGCAAGATGGTCCTTGTTCACTTTATAGTTCTCTATTATCTCTCAGAAGTTCTGACATATGGATCTCCAAAAATCACTGCCCAATTTGGCTTGGTGCACCTTGGGAACACTTCGGTCTGATATGTGCCAGAATGTTCTTGATGATAAATGAGAAAAAAAAGTTCTCCTCTAGTATTTACCCAACTAACTAGAGATGATGGAACTGATTGTTTGGTCCCATGATGAATAGTTTGAAAGATACACCATTGAGAAACTTTCAACTGAGGAACAATGCAACTTTTTGCACCAACCAAGATTGGGTCGCCAAATGGAATCCAAGTGGAATCTTCCAAAACTGAGCTACGAGATTGTAGTTCTTCCTAAGATGGTCCTTTTACACTTGATGGATCTATGATATCTCTAACAAGGTCTGAGATATGGATCTAAAAAAATTTCTGCCCAATTTGGCTTAGTGCACCTTGGGAATACTTTGGTCTTACATGTGTCGAAATGTTCTTGATGCTACACGATTAAAAAAGGTCTCCACTAGTATTTACCTAGCCAACTAGAGTTGATGGAGTTAACTATTTGGTCCCATGATGAACAGTTTGAAAGATGCACCATTGAGAAACTTTCAACTGGGGAACAATCAGACTTTTTGCACCAACCGAGATCGGGTCACCAAATGGAATCCAAGTGGAATCTCCCAGAACTAAGAAATGTGCTTGTAGGCCTTCTCAAGATGGTCTTTGTGCACTTTATGGATCTTTGATATCTCTCATAAGGTCCAAGATATGGATCTCCAAAAAATTCTACCCAATTTGGCTTAGTGCACCTTGCGAACACTTCGGTCCGACATGCGCTAGAACGTTCTTAATGCTATGCGAGAAAAAAAAGGTTTCACCTAGTATTTACATGGCCAACTGGAGTTGATGGAGCTAACTATTTGGTCCCATGATGAATGGTTCTTGATTCTCTTGAATTTTTAGTGGTATGTGATTGGTAGAGAAGCATAGACTAGATGTTCGATTCCCCGTAACTTTTGATGGGGTTTGTTTCAAGAACCAAAAATGGAGAAGTAATGTTTACTCATGTGCCCCAAGTTGTCCCAAGTTTTATATTGGTGTATTTCAAGGTTTGAAGTGTACTTACTTCATTAAGTGCCCCAATTAAGCCTTCCAAGCCAAAGTGAGGGTTCCTAAGTTAGAGGAGTTGTCCAAGGTTTCAAGAATTGTCCTTTTGGGAAAAGTGTTACCCCAACTAGTACTCTTTGATCATATAATAAATTTTCAAGGACCTTTGGGAGATTTGGAAGTAGAACTAGAAAAGGTGTTCTATATGGATGAATTTTTCATGTAATTCTACAATTTTTTGTAATTGTATGGATCTATACGGATGAATGAGGGCTTGAGACCAATTGGAGAAGTTGAGGATTGGAAATAGATTTAGTTTGCAACTAGTTTTGTCTCCTAAGGAGTTTTTTTAGAGAGTTATCTATTTTTCTCTCAGGATAGGTGGATCACTTTGGGGTGGAATCAAGGCTTTAGGGCTTGGATTTGGAATTTTCTAAACCTAGCATAACCATGTGTGTAGGTGAGAGGATTCTAGACTACAAAAAATAGAGCACTTCCTTTATAAATGTGCCCAATTAGGTCTAGTAGGCCTAGCAAAGAATCAAGGTTGTACACCAATGGAGATTCCATTGATATCTTCATGATGCAAAAGGTTTAAGGCTATAGGTTTTACACTGGAAATCAGTCTTAAATGCATTTGGAAGGACTCCAAATGCTTCATTACTTCTCATATAAACTGAAAAGGGGGTGCTACAATCCATGTTTGCCCCAAAGAGTGCTTTGGATTATCTTTAGTCTTAAGGGTAAGGAAGTTTGTCTATGTAATGTCTATGATACAAATTACCACCGTGATAGAACTAAAAATGACCACCGACTTAGTACTATATTTTTTTGATACTATGTGGGATTCATAGGTGAATGATTGAACACACATGCACAAAGAAACCATAATATTTAAATCAAATACTTTACTACTTTGAACACATTCAACAAAGCCTTATATTTTATTATCCAAGAACTTATAAGACATCTTATTTAACACATTCAACAAATCCTTAATATTTGTTTTGTTTATTATTTGCATTCTTGCATGTATTTCATCATTATACAAGTTTTACAATACACACCACCTTTCGTGCAAAATTATTGTATACCATTGATACAACATATTATGAATAAATATATCAATATTATCAAAAGTATGAGATATAGAATTTCTTAAAATCTTAGATACATAACTATATATCAAATTTTTAAGTGTCATTTCCACTCCTAAAGTGTATAATTTTAACACATGGTACTCGATGACATCTACATTCCAATCCCTGCATTCGGAAGGAACAAGAAATTATTTTTTTTATAGGTTGAAAAAAAGATTATGAATGTATAATTAACTAAACAAACCAAAGAACATGACTATCAAATATATAGTGAAGTTTACCATCATAAAAGATCTGGGTTACTCAAATGCATGCCTCAATCTTTTATATCTATCATTAATGTATCCCACTGCACTTACAATCCACATATAAAACCAATTTTAATGGCTCAAGCAAATAAAGAAGAAAACTATAATGAATGTATTGAATGTAACCATAATGAACATGGAAAACCTTACAGTGAGTTGTACTTACCTACTGAAGTGTTCCAAAATGGTCATCTTTCTGCTTGAGGGTATTCAATATTGCTTCATGATATACAGTTCTAATAGTCCAAAGTTCCTTTGTCTGTTGTTTTGCTTGATGTTTCAATAACTTAAACTTGGCTACTATAACAAGGTGTGAATACATGAGAATGGTTTTGTGCTTCTCATAATCTTCAACATAGGAATACCATTATTTCTAATCATGTATGTGCACAACCATGTTCCCACAACAACATCTGATCATGTTGGATATGTGAACATATCATCATCTGTCATCGGTTTTGCAAGTTTCTTCTTTCCTTGTACATAATGTACTAACCAATAATCTGATATCTCATCATTCCCCTATGGTGCAACCAATGCAAAAACATGTCCTGGTTGTAGAAGATGTGAAAGATGGTTGTAGTCAGTGAACAATCCATGTCATCATTAATTATAGATAGTTTGATAGATAAAGGAGTTAGATAATGTGGAACCCATGTATCGACCCACTCATTTGACCCACACTGATCCCAATCACACTGGAGATACCTTAGACTAAAACAAGCCAACTCTCATGTCCAAATGGTCCATGTACTAGCATTTGAGATTTGAAATGAATGCATTTTTGAAGAATATTTCATGGTTTGACAATCCAACCTATCTCCAATTGTGCCCAACTCAACCAACCAAAAGAATCTACACAACACTGAAGCAAGAGTCTCCTTGTGACAATGTTGAAGTACACCAATCAACAATAGAACAAGCATTAAGGAGTTATGCACCTAAAATCCTTAATTGCTCCTTACCTACAACTCTCTTCACACATGTACCTACTCCATCATGCTTCCCATTTCCATGACTGGCCTAAAAAAAACTCTAAATATGAGGTATACCTCTCTCTACATGCATTCTACATAAATAATAAAACATACAAGCATTTTTGAATTGAGATGTGCAATTATCTGACTAAATGAGATGTCTATCCATAGAAATATAATTTTCCCCCACCCACTTAAAATAATTCTCAAAGAAGTGTTGGACATAATCGTGAGAGTGAGATATATCATCACTCATAAAAATGGTATTCTGTGATTATCGTCCGGTTATCTTCTGTACTATCAAGGGAATGTCTGTATGTTATATGCACAAAAATATCAACCTAAATAGAATTGTAATATTGAGCTTGCAACTAATTTTGGGACTAAAATGTATAGTTATGTACAAAGTCAATGGCTAATATAATAGTGCCAATCATGAAAGTATCCTTTCAAATCTTGAATTGTTGATCCAACCACTAAGACCCATGACTATGCCTTACATACCTGTAAAATTTTTTTTTCCTAAAATTTGGAATAAAATCAGCTACATTGCATTCTTTTGTAACCAACTCACATCTAGAGCCTTCCCCTCCACTTTTCAATGTATATTTCATGGTTTCATATAACATTTTTTGGACAATTGTCTTTCCAAAATCATGTTCATATCCCTCATGAAAACATGAAACAATCTTCACTAGCCCACCACACTCTAAGCACTTGTCATTTAGGAAATGTTGTCTATAAAAGAAACATCCATCATCTCTAGGACATAAAAAATGATCTAGAAAGTCTCTTGATGATTTTGGAAGACCACTTGCACCACACTCGTCCAACATTTCACTACTATGCAAATTAAAATGAATGGATCGTAACAATTTAGGATGCATTGAAAACTCCACATGATATTTACAACAACAAGTATTTCAAATGTTAAGAGGTACACAAAAAAAGCTTGAATGCTTCAAAATCTCTTTGTGATATTTTCAATGTTGGATGTCTCACAAAATTTTTTGAACAACATTAATTGACTCACCTCCAAATAATGTTTTGGATGAGGGGTGTGGTCTTGAATGCCAATTGTCAAATTCAAGACATCCTTCACATTTGGTGACACTCTTGAGTTAGATTTCCAAAATAGTTAAATTTGATCCTTCCCACCTTCGGTAAGATTCTAATCACAATATGGAAGTCTCCCACCATAAGGCCATGTATCATTTGGAAGAGGATCATCAAGTCTTTCTCTTCTTGCATGTTCTCTATCCAAAGTTTTACGATTTAGGTTCAAGTCAACACACGTCTGTCTCATTAAACGATCCTTTCTCAAATGATGACTTACTATGGAGGTTGTAATAACCCTCCTAGCGGCTCTCTTGTCTTTTTCCTTGGTAGTCTTCCAAATGGAATTGAGAACACTAAAAATATCTCACAATAATATCATTCCTCTCCTTTTCCTTGTTCACACTAATCTTCAATTTGACTAGTATAGGTCTCATCTTCTGCATCTTAAAAAATTGCACAAACATTTGACATTGCTCAACCAATGTCTTGTGGCTAAAAAATTGATCAAAAAGTTTTGAAACCCACAACTAAATAGTTCTTTTCAAGCTCTTGCCATCAAAATTTCTCATTATGTTCTCATTAATTTCAAGTAACCATTTTTCTATTCTTGAAGGTCTCAAATTTTAAGTTTGTCTTACTTCCTCCCAAGGGACTTCATTTCTCATTTAATTTGGAGATGTGTCATGTTGATTTGGGTCTTGTGCACCACTATCATTTTCAATTCCTTCATTTTCAATCAGTAGATTATCATTGTCAATGTCCACACTTCCATTGTCCACATCTACATGTTCATTTTCAAAACCTACATTTTCATCTACAATCCCTACATTCTCATTTTTAATATTATTTTCATAAATCATTTCAAATTCATATTCTTCTACACTTGAAACTGCATTTAAGGGTGGGCCTATGCCCACATCTTCATTACTATTTAAAATACCTTGTCTCTTGTTCCGATGGGAAACCCTATCCATTTCTCTATACACTTCAATCTCTTCATTTGTGAGCTTCCTCTTCTGTTTATGCGTTTGATGATAACTACTCCCCATGGTGAGACCAAAAAGGTGATGCAAAAACCTTTGATAATATAGAGATTCCAACAAAAAGGGTGAAAAAGTGTTTTTTCTCTTTCACAACTAATTTCCCATGATATTCCTTGTAGAAAACGTGCTTCTCGGACTGAGGGACCCAGAGAATCATTTTTTTTCTTTTGAATACTAGTAAAGCATATAAGATGTCAGATAATATCGGATATCCAAAATCCAATATTATCAGATATCCGATATCTCCCACCCAAATTTGGCTTGAACCTTTTCATTTTCATCCTATTTTCAATGTTTATTTTGCTTTTCTTTACTATTATAAATTTTACTTTTATAATATTAATTTTATATTTTCATACTATTAATATTATATTAAAAATATAAATATTATATTTTAACAATCTCTCTCTCTCTCTCTCTCAGTATTATTGTTATAATATAAATATTAATAAATAATTAATACTAATTTATATAATAAAATTCTAATATTTAAATAATTATATAATACTAATGCTATTACCATCTAATTTTAATATTAAAAAAAATGAAATTTATAATATATAACCTAAAAATATAAAATTTGAAAATTTGAAAAAAACCTTCAATCATAAAATTGGAAAGAACACTTAAATCATAAAATTGAAAAGAGTGTTGAAATCAAAATGTTGAAATTGGGCGGGAGTTATCACAAATCCAATATTATCAGATATCCGATAATATCGAATACACGATTAGGCTTGGTATTTACTTTGGCTTTTGGATTTGCAATGCCAAACATGGATGGTCAACCCAAATGATGTGTTCACCATATTTCCTCTGATCTCTTGACTTCAATCATGTAGCTGACGACCTTTTTTCACCCAAAATTGATGAAACAAAAAGGGATTCAAAAAGACATTATGAGATTTCCACCAATATAATCACTGTCAAATTTTAAGTTTAGTAAGTAATTATTACTTATTTTCTAATTGATTTATTTTTAAAGTCCTAATTGACATACTGATTGAAAAAAAAACTATAACTTTCAAACATTTTAACCTTTTTGAAATCTGAAACATGTGTTACATTCTATGCTTCACATACTATAAGAAAAAAAATGTTTGCAATTTTGTAAAGTTTAGAATTAGTTAAGGTGGTCAGACATGAGAGTTTTTTAATTTTGAATAAGTTGTAGAAGAAAATTCATATTTAATTATTTATTTGGCATGAGTCTACTACTTATATCTAGAATCTTGTGAAAATATATCATCATTTGATTGTGATTAAGGTGGTTATACATACACGTACTTTTTATCCTTTTCCTGAAATTTTCGTACTACTACATTGAAATCTAAAATGTTGAACACTTTGATTTTTTTTTCATTCAAGGGCTAGTAGTTTAAAAACAACTACACTCAATTTCCTACAGATTCTATTCTTACAACTTTTTCACATAAGGTTGAGAAGATGTTCAACTTTTTACATCAAGTTGACTAACCCTAATTTTTTTATTTTTCATTTCCACTTAAGGCCATAGCTTGGTATACCATGATCCTACACATACCCACCACACACTTTTTTGTGCCCAGCGTGGGGTTCGAACTATTTTTGGCTGAAATTTCATAATGTTTTTGATGTTATTCAAAAACTACGCTGCTTGTCATACTATTTGTCTAATATACTCGTACAACAAAACAACTATTGGAGCTTTGTCATTTGATGTTATTTAAAATTTCGTATGAGTCTATAATCTCATTCTTTTCTATAGGAATAGACATACGAGGAACCATCTTTCTTTACTTTGTCGTATGGTTTTCGATATATTATCGTACGGGTATTGATGCCATATCATTTTCTGTACTCTATCATTTCAAAAATAGAGAGCATTTTTAGGTGTCTATTTTAATTGATTTTTTGTTTCTAACCCCTAATTTGGTTTTGTTGTTCTTCTAGTTTACTGGTTTTCCAGCCTAACACATCTTTGTTGGAGGTTTGGTAGAATATTCACTTGCTTAAGAGACTACTTGAAAACACTCTTTCTTGTAAACTGCTAATTTCTTTGTGCTTGTAAGAATTTTTGAAGAAGAAAGTTGACTAAGACTACTAAGCTTCTGATGTTTGTAGGTTGCCTAAGTTCAAATCAACCAAAAAATTGTGCTTCTTAATGTTATTTAGGTACATATTCTAATTAGGTGGGTTCTTTTGTGGGTCAAGTTAAGGATTAGGTTATTATGCTCTCTTTCCTTTTGGGAAAGATCAGAAACCTAGACGTATTTGAATTTTCCTAGGAAAGAAAGATTTTGGGATGATTTTGCAGTGTTTGGAGAAAAAAGGGAATAGGAAATTATGCTCTTCTCCTCTTTGAGGGAGAATAAAAAATATAGACCTTATCTTTTCTATCCATTTTCTTTCATGTATTATATTTAGAGGGCATGTAGGTTGAGGTAAAAAGCTTCCATAAATGACCCAAGTGAGGACAAGGTAGAATCCTACCCTTCAACCTCACTATAATAAAGATGCTTCCTTGAGATTAAAGTCTTAGAAGACTTAATCATTCTTGCCTTTTGATCACCTTGTTGATCCTTAGACATGCTTGGAAGTTTGTAGAGCTAAGAGGCTTCAATCTTACTTTCAAGACTACAATCATTTTGGGTACTCATAGGTATATATGCTTCAATCTTCCCTTGAGAGACTATGGGAGAAGGTTATCAACGGATGCCCTTATTAGAACCTTCATGTTATAATCCACTTGGTTCACCTCCGAAAGTGAGGATAGAGTAACTTCCCCTAGACACTCTCCATATCATGGTCCCCTTAAGGGTTGGAGTTGGATAATACAACATCACTAGACCCATTGCATGATCACTAGACCCATTGCATGGCTGGTAATGGTTGTATTCTAATTAGCTATTGGGTGTCTACCTAAGTCAGCGAGAAAGGGTTTTCTCACTAATCCAATTGACTATAGGGATAGAAAGTGCTTTTGATTTTTATGTCCTTTGTGTTTGATGTGCTTGAATCACCTTGAATTGGCACCAAAACAACATAAGACACACTATCACATCATAATTGCACTAATTGTCTAAATGTTTCACACAAATCAAGTGGCAAAATATCCCTATCATGTCTTGTCATTCTGTCCAGTAAGAATTGTCATACGAAAAAAAAACTTGAAAGCATAAATTCATATGGTTATGTAGGAATTTTTATCTAACATAGTGAGAATTTCTGTACAAGTCTAGATTAAAATTCAATATCTGCCTTTGATCTTTGATATCCTTACAATCATTTGGAATCTCATCTATTTGGCTCAAATTAGTTAACATACCTTATCAAATAAATTGTGTGTCCTTGACATAGTGACTGGACCTATCTTCATCTCTCATCCTAGATTATCAAATTATCTTACTTTTTATGATCTATCTCATCAAAAATTAATCTCAATCAGCTCAGTCACAAGTGTCACCCGATAGAAATTTAGGTATCAATCTCGATATATTTTACATGGCTCATCTATCTTTCATCAAAATATCTATCATCAACCTCTCAAACAAGTGATCATTTGGCGATCTTTGACATTGACCCATTAATATATTCATTTCAAATTGTTGATTATGTTTATCTTTCATGCCAGTACAAATTACAAACCAGAAATAGAAGATTGATCTCAATTCCAAAGGTAAGGGTATAGACGATCCTATCCCTAGACCCTCATCCTATAAAAAACAAAAATCTACACAAAGGACTCCAAATCAGGGTACATAATCTGTAAATCAATCAATACCCCTACTCCAAAGCTCAAGTCCTCAATACCAATCATTTCATACTAAACATTAAGATGAACCAAACATGTCAGGGTTTGATTGGGGATCTAGATAAGGTTGAAAGAGTCACCAAAATAGTGTTTCATCCTCGATTGAGGAACCAAATAAAGAAGAAATTAGAATATGCCAACAAGAGAAGCATTTCTAAAAGATGATGCAAACACTCATGCAACTAGATAAAGATAAGTACTTCATGTATCTAGCTTCCACAAGGGTCAAACTTCCACTAGATTTTGATGTTGAACGACTAATACAACACAAGGAAGAGTCTTCAATCACTATCCTTAATCAACATTTGCAAGACATGAGTTGTGAACTCAGGGAGATAAAGAAAGAAAAGGAACAATCTTCCAACAAGTATTCACTAGAATCTATATGTCCCTTTCCATTTGAAAAAAATATATACATGTCACCATTTCCTCCCAAAGTTGAAATCCCAAAGTATAACAAGTACAATGGAGATGATGATCCTCAAGATCACGTGAGATAATTTTGTGCTCTTAGCATGGAATTTATGCATGAGAAGACGTACCTAATGAGACTCTTCCCTCAAAGCCTCGAAAGTCAAGATTTTGAATGGTTCACTAAACTCTCACAGGGAATTCATAATTTGACGAACTCATATAGAAATTCATCAAACAATATTCCTATAACATCTTGTGCAAGATCACCATGTTGAGCATGTCATACAACACTTCATTAATAAAAAAAGTATCACTATCAATGGTCACCATTCAATTAATTGAATTCATAAGGCTTTTAAACAACCTCTTCCCTCCTACAAAAAGGGAGAATCATCAAAGAATCAAGAGGCCAAAGTGAACTACACCTATGCTAATAATGAAAATGTTATTCATATGCTTGAACCATGTGACCAATCTATTAATGTGATCATAATCAAAGATAAGAAAGAGTCTAAATCTTCCAACATTGTGATGAGGAATCAATCTAAGTTTACTCTTAAGGGAGTAGCCTCCACATCCAAACAAACTTGTCACGAAAAAAAAAAAAAAAAACCTTATATACCAAAATAATTAGTCTCATCATTACCAACGGAAAATTATAACTTGGTTGATCAGTTACAATGAACCCCTGCCCAAATTTATAATATAGAACTGCTTAAGATCTCACCATCACACAATGGGATTATTGAAACTGTTCTTCTAGAAATAATTGCGCCAAAGGGCCTTGATGTGGATTGAGTCCAAAAAATGGTGGGTCACTTGACCTCGCCTAATTACCTTTATTTCTTAGAATAAGATGATAAGTCGCTAAATCAGACCCATAATCAACCTTTGCACAAAGAGGTCTTGATACATAATCATAGAGTCAAATACACCTTGATAGATGAAGGCATTGGTTTGAATATTTATACTCTCAAAATTGTGACAGTGTTGGGTTTCTTAGAGAGTTCTATAGATCCCAGAAGCAAAATAGCCATAAAGGCATATGAAAAAGAAGAAAGGTCATCAAAAGTATTAGTTGTGTTATCCATCAAGGTAGGACCAATCAATAGAGTTGTAATCTCCCAAGTGTTAGATTTTCCTTTTGCCTACAACATATCATTAGGAAGGCCTTGGATTCATGATATGCAGGACATCGCATCAACATACCATTAGTGTGTGAAGTTACCACATAATGGAGTGTAAGTCTCAATTCCAGCTGATAGTAGCTACTCTTACAATAATTTAAGACAAGCTAACAAAATGGTCCCCCATAAAAAAGAAGTGTTCAATAGTCAAGAAGCTGAGAGTTCTAGAGTAGATAACATTAGAAATTTTGAGAAGAAATTAAAGATCAAAGAAATGGGAATGGGAGAATATCAACTACATCCCTTGCTATGTTCTATTAGAATTTCATTCTTTTCGGTCTTTTCAATGGAGGAGCAATATATCAAAGATCTATGACAACTATATTCCATGTTGCTAGACCTATTTCAAATTTTTCCTTGTTATGTGCTTTGCTCCTATTTTTGCAATTGGTTTAGGTCTCTAGCCCTTAGGGTTTTGTCTCCATCATGAAAATATGTCTTAAACCCTAAACCCTCATGGCCTTGTTATAATTTGAAGTTACTTTTCAAGTAACTTAATTCTTTAAGCCCATGTGTTTTTATGTCTCATGTCTTGGTGGGGCCCTTTCTATTTCCCTAAGTCATGTTTCCTAGTGGAGTGAAATTTAATATTTCCTATTTTCATGTCACAACATGTATTTTTCCTTTTATCTTCCAAGAAAGTTATTTTCAATCAAATGATCAACATTATGACTCAAGCCAGAGATGTAGTAACTTTAACCTTCAAGGAAAAGCACTTATTTTCCATGTGTCATGTCAAGCCGAATATTCTCAAGTGATCTAGAAAAATGGTAGGCCTCTTATCTCTTAATCTGTAAACCAAATCGAATATGCTCTTGTGATTATGAGATTAAGTCATGGCCATGGATGCAGTTTTGATCGCATGGCTGGCGCTAGATCTCCAAAATTGTAGTCAAGGTCTTAATTTTTTTGCAGTGATTCTACAAGGATTGTGGATGCTGATCTAATTGTGTGGCTGGTGCCAGATCTCCAAATGAAGTTTTCAATTACAAAAGGATTTAGAGATTCAACATGAGTCAGATCAAGTGTTGTTATTTAATCTCTGAATAAACCAAGGGTTAAGGAAAAGTATTCAATGACTTGGAGATAAAGGCAATTGAGTTATGCATAGTTCAAGGCAAGTTAAGGTCAAGGTTCTAGATATGATTTAGATCCAATGACTAGTTTTTTTCCCTTGATCATGAATATGAAGTTCTTTATTCATGAAGGAATTATGCCTAATTTCCACGTAGCATATTGGTGGGGCAAGATCACGGACAAATTAATGAGTTAAAGAATAGTCAAGTGAGGTTTCATCTAATGGTCAACACAAAGCCTTAAGGTAGAGATGATGGTAGTTAAAAATTAAGGCATTGCACCTAAGTGACAAGTGGTAGCTAGTGGGACCTAGAAGGAGATCAAGCAAGGTTAATAAGTGATCAAGTCATATTTGATCATGTGGTAAACACTTTTACTTAAACAGAAGATGAGTGACATATACTGATCAAGTCATTGTGCCCTTGCACCATGTGTCCCAAGTGGGTCTGGGTTAGTGTTGATGGTAAAGTAAAGAACATTCAAGCCAAATATGATCATGTGGCTAATGTATTGCCTTAAGCCAGAGATGTAAGGTGATTAGTCATTAAGGTGTTACGCATGTATGAAATGTGTCCTATCCGAGAAGTGGGACCTATGATTAGTAAACTGGTGGTCAGGTAAGTCATACTCAAGTTAAATCAGATCTAATGGTCAATGCTTTTCCTTATGAAGAATATGCACAAAAGATAACCTTTGAGGCATTGCGCCTGGTGTCTCTGTGTCCTTAATGAGTTTTTGGGACCTACAATTATAAATCCAAGAGTAAAGTTAACAAGTCGTCAAGTTTAAAAGGATCTTGTGGCTGGCATAAAGCCTCAAATGAAAGATGTGTCTGATCTAACCGTCAAGGCATTGCAACTTTGCACCATGTTTCCTAGGTGGGTACACATTAGTAACAAGGTAATAAATCAAAGAGATAGTAAGTTTAAAACAATCTGATGGTGGGTGTAAAGCCTTTTAGAAAAGATGATCGTCAAATATTGTTTGAGGCATCATGCCTATGTGACACATGGATAAATGATGGGACCTAGCCATAAGTAAATAAAGGTAAAGGAGTTGTAATTTGATTTTAATTGTATGGCCGATGTAAATACTTAAGGGATAAGTGCTTGATATCTAATGATAGAGTCATTGCGCCATTGCAACACCTAGCAGAATCTGATCGGAGGCCTAGGTAACTTAAGTTGATCCACGGTTGCATTTTAAAGTTGGAGAAAGTTTTGATCTTATCCATTGATCATAGATTCACACTAGGGAGGTAGCCATTGTAATTTATTTTCAAACTTTCAAATGCTTTCTGAGGGTTTCCAGTCGTGGTTGCATGTTGTAGACTTTGCTGGGAGTGGCTCGAGGTATTTCTTGTCGTTAGATCATTTTAATGACACCTTTTGGGTGGCTAGGGATGTTTTATATGGTCTTGGTAGCTTTTAATGTTGCATGGTGGTCTTGTATAGTTCCTGGTCTACTTTCTATTTTTGGATTTCTCTGCCCATGTCATGACTATTCCACATTTATGTTTGATCATTTCTTGCGGGTTGAAGGGTGATGTGTCAGATCAAATATCTTTGTGATCTTTTGGAGAAATATCAATGAGGGGAAGGACTACTTTGAATTGCTAAGAAGGACTATTTTCAGGTAACCCTCTCCTAGGTTTTTCCTTCTCCTATATATCTCTATCATTTCTTGGTGTTAAGGGTTCTAGAATTTTCTACCCAAGAGTTTTAGTTGCAGGGATAAAGAAAATCTATGTTAGAATATATTAAAAATAGAATGAAATTTCTTGTAATATTTTGCATATTATTGAATGGTGTTTATTTCAGTCATATTGATTTATAAATTTGACTCATCATACTTAATATAAGTTTTTCTCAGTTTCAAGTCTCTCTTTGGTGTTTACCTTATGAGTTTTGGATCTTCTAGTTCATTACTTAGAGTTATCTATGTATATGTTCTATGTCATAGTTTTGATCTAGGATGAAATTGAATATGCTTTGTATATAACATAAATTCATTGGGTCTATCTACAGAAGGATTCTATAAGAAGTGTGTGACTTGAGATACTTATCTTTATGGCTATGAGTCTTTTCGAATAGGTTATTTTATGTTCTTAGTATTTGTATTGAAGTGTTGCCTAATGGATAAGGCATTGATCAAGAACTAGTATATCTATTTTCTGATATATGTTTGACCTGGTTTGGTTATATTCTACAAATTTACATCAAAACCTTATCCAAGTTTCCTATTTATTTTTGGTTGTTGGTTATATGTCCTAAATAGTAATTGTAGACACCTAAAACTGACTAGGTGTATCTTAAACATCCAAATTTGCAAATCTTAGCCAATTGTCCTAAATCTCATCATAATGGATTAAAATAATTCAAATGGAAATTTATCAAGCAAATTGGACAAAATCAAATTAAAATCGAAGGATTAAATAATCATGAAATCAAATAATCAAATTCAAGCCTAAAAGGGATCAATCAAATTATATAATTGATTTTAATCAATTAATTGTATAGTTTTAAATCAAAAATCAAATTGAACCTATTCACCCTTACATGGATAATTTAATTAAATGATTGAATTAAATAAATCCTAATTTCTTTCAACTCAATTTGATCAACCAATGAGAATTGAGGATTTTGTCTTCTTGTCCCACCCTTTGAGGACAACCATTGAAATGGTCCCCCTATTTGAAACCATTTGAGGGATCAAACTCAGCCAAGGATTAACCCATGGTTAATTCACTCTACCCCCTACCCTTGGGAGTTTTCTATAAATACAAGCCATTTCCTATGCATTTGATATCCTAGAAATTCAAGTGTAAAGCATCCTCATTATAGGCAATTTTTGAGCAATTGAGAGTATTTATGAGCAATTGAGAAGCATTTTATAATTTGTAGAAGAAATTGTTGATTTGAGGAGCATGTCATGAGCATTTTGAATTAGAATTTCATATCATCTTGAGAATTTGAGCTAGATCTAGATATTTTATCTTTAAATTTCTCATTCTAGGATTGTCCTTGAGAGAGATTAAGGCTGAGAGCTCACTTAACAAAGCTTAGATAGGGAACCATGAGATGTCATGGATTTAATTGCAATTCTTAGATTAAATTATTGTATTTATTTCCATAGAATTGTAGTTTAGAATCCTAATTTCATGAAAATGTAATTTCTCACACACAAATGGCACCCACCGTGGGGCTTTAGGCCTCATTTTACTCATTTTTTTCATATTTTTGTGTGTTTGCATTACTTTGCTGCCATTTTACAGAAAATAGGAGAAGAGCCACCTACGGAGATTCTGATGCTGCCTATTAGTAGTGAAAGATCGCTTGTGATCATTCCTGATCCGCGTGCTAGCACAATTGGACCACAATTTGCACATTTTGTGCCGCATGCTTCTGTAAAGGGTCACCTACTAGCAAAAAAAGACCGTCTGTGATCATTCCAGAGCCACGTAGTAGTATTATTTGACCACAATTTGCACATTATATGCTGCCTATGGTTTATCTTTAGCTGCCTATGGATTTTCCAGAGCCACTTTCTAACTTTTAATTACCACGTTTAAAGTTTCAAGTTCTACTTTCTAGCATTTAAAAGCTGCGTATTAACTGTTAAATGCCGCATAGAACTTTTTGCTTGTTATGAAGTTTTAAATGATTTTTTTCTCTATCTAACTCTCTATATTTTTGCTCTCTGCAGATGAAAAATCACCCAAAAGTATGAAAACCAAAGAAGAGATTCACAAGGCCTAGAAAAGAGGTAAGATCACAAGCTAAACATGATAAACAAGTGCATGCATCTAATCTTTTAGAAAACTTAAAAGAAGAGGAACATCTTTATGATTACTACATAAAAAATTTCTTTGCTTACAAAAATAAATTTCCTACTCTTTGATAGATTTTCATTTCTAGTTGTTTTAGCTTAATTGTTGCAAAATTTGATTAAAGGAATTAAGGAGTGATTTGTCTTTTGAGATTTGTAAGTTTTTGTTCACTTTGTATTTGTTGTGTTGAATAACTTGTTGGAGGATCCAGAGTGGGAAGGATTACCACTAGGTGAGTTGAAATAAGTAAAATACATAAAAAAAATGTGCCTAGCCTTTGCTAGCTTAGAAAATAAGGTATTTTCTAATCAACCTTGCATTGCTTAAATTGTGGCAAATTTATTTGAATCTAGCATAATTAGTAAAATTTCTATAATTGTCTAAATTGAACAAGCATTAGGCATATGCTCTTCACTTTTTGAAGTGAATCAAAAAGCCAAACGTGCAAAGTCAATTTAGTATAAAGAAATGGATAAGGAATTGAACCACACATTTCAATTTTAAGAACCTCCTTGTCAAGGGGTTGAAAAAGAACAAATATTGCTTGAAGTGTTTTGAACAAAGGAAGACAATAGGGATATGCTCTTCACTCTTTGAGTGAATTAAATTCCTAAACTTGTTGGACTAAGTTAAATTTTCACTTTCCATATACATGTTACATAAAATAAAGCTTTAGAGGGCTTGCCTCTCGAGAATTCCTTTACGAAGGCGGTGAGAGGGAACGACCCAAAGTGGGAGATAATCGCTTTTGCCGCGATATCATCCAACCCACTATAAAAATGCACTTTACCTTAATCAAAAAGTGACTAATTTTTGTGCAAATCATCCTCACTTCCTCAAGTATTCCTTTAGGATTCTGTAAAATCATACTTTCATGCATGTGGGAAGCCTGCAAGGGAGTAAAGGAACTTGACAAGAGTTAGAATGGAGGTGTGAATAGAACCTTGTTAATTAGTAAGCCTACCTTTTTAGAGCCATTGTTAAAAGCCATATTTTTTTTACTCTTAGGTATATTGCTTGGAAGAATTTCTTGTGTTATACCCGTAAACAAAACATCTGAGAACATACACTTTTAGTGTTGTTTTAGGGATATGGTGCAAACTTGATGTGTGTGCTAAGTTTGTATTGATGTTCACGCAAGAATATTCTGTAACAAGTCTGATCAGAATTATTAAACTTTTAAAAATCCAAAAATTTGAAAATTTCAACCCTGATCAGCAAAGTGCCACGTATAAACATTTATGGGCCGCGTGTAAACAATTCTGGACTGCCTACACTTTTGAAACGTGGCCTGCAAATATTCACAAGCTGCGTAAGTCACTCGAAAGTGCTGTGTGTAAATAGTTAAAAATCGCCTATCAACAGGCAAATGCCGCCTATGAACTATAGAGTGCCACGTACAACAATTCTAGTGACTGCGTACACACATTTAAAATCTGCCTTCACACAGGCAAGAGCTTCCCAGAAACAAAGAAGGGAAAACATTGGACACTTCCTGGGGCTTTGAAAACAAGTTGCTTCTATTTTTGGATACCCTTTTGGACATTTTACCTTTGTATAACTTCAAATTGATCAGAATCTTCCATTGTTTGACTTTTTTGAAAAATCATCCAAGGATTGATCATTCAAGTGAGATACAAAGCCTAAGTCTTTATTTGATTTATGTTAATGTTGGCTTTAACATGATCTCATTACATCAAGGCTACCCTACAACCTGACGGATCTTATCTGAGACAAGAGTGCCCTTTTTTGGGTGATCCTTTTAGTTCTTTAAGACCTTTTCCAGAACCTATAAAAGAAACAAAACCAACAATGGCCTTTCCATATGGCCATATAGACCCCGATCAAATGAAGCACGTTAACAAGGATATGAATAAAAATGGAGGCGGAAATTTTGATCCTAACAACCAAGGATCCAATAACAATACCAATGGAGGATAAAATGGTGACCCTAACAACCAAGGGTTAAAAAATACCAATCTTGGAGGAGAAAATGGTGACCCTAACAACCAAGGGTTAAACAATAATAACAATGGTGGCAACATTGACCCTAATGATGAAGAAGCAATTGATGAAAAGGTTAATTAAGCTATGCAAAGTCCCTTTTTCATGAAGCTCATGGAAAAATTGTTGGAAAAAAACAAAGAAAAATACCTTCTAGACCTGGCACAAATGGGTCTCAAACTTCCACATGACTATGATGTCAACAAACTTAAACAAAAAGAAGCTGAGGCTAACCCTATTGAAATCATGAACAAGGAATTCCAACTCTTTCAAATGCAATTGGACATGATGAAACAAAGCAAGGTTCCTAAACCCTTTTCTATCAAAGCTTTGTGTCCTTTTCCTTTTGATAAGACATTAATCATGGTTCCATTTCCAACAAATGCTATCTTTCCCAAATATGACAAATATGAAGGAAAAACTGATCCTCAAGATCACTTAAGGGAATTTTGTGCCTTAATTCTAGAGTTCATGCATGACACAACTTACCTAATGAGGTTATTCCCTAGAAGTTTGTGAGGTATGGCAATGGAGTGGTTTTCAAAGTTACCCTCCGAAATTCGAACCTTGGAGGAATTAGCCTCTAAGTTTGTAACTCATTACTCTTATAATATCAAACATGAGATTAAAATGCTTAATTTATGTAACACCAAACAAAGAGAAGGAGAGGGATTCCTACTTTTCCTACAACGATGGAGGGTGGTATTTGCTAGATACCCTTGAAGTGTACCCAAAAAGGAGAAGCTGGATATCTTTGTGAATAGCTTGACTCATGAAATGAAATATCGGTTAAGACTACAATGTCCTAGGTCATTCCAAGACCTAATTGAGAATGGGGTTACAACGGAAGAGGTATTGGTCAAAAGTGGAGAAATTAAACTTTATAGGGATAACAAGAATAACAACAACAACAATACCTCCAATCCTAATCAAAATTGAAATACCTCTAACAACAACCGGTTTTGGATGAGAAATAACAACAATAAAGGAGTGTTCAATGATGGAATGGTGGAGGCTAATACTTTGAAGGCCACCCCTTTCAATCTCACTAAAAATTCAGTTCAAGACAATAACAAGAATCAAGCACCCAAAGTGCCCTTTAACAACAATAACACTAATAACAACTTTGGAAATAATCAAGGGGCTTACAAGCCTAAACCATTCTTCGCACCTACACCCAAAATGACTTTCACTAATTTGGGTGAACCACTGGAAAATCCATCAAGGGAACTTATTGCAAATAAACTTATTGACTTACCAAGGGATCAACCATATGAACCTCAAATCAAGCCAAATTGGTGGATCAAGAATAACCATTGTGAGTACCATAGAAATCGAGGACATAAGACCAATGATTGCATGTGTTTTAAACATGTGGTACAAGATCTCAGTGATAATGGTGTGATAAAAGTATAAGGCCCTCAAACTAATGAAGATCACACGACCTTTAAGACTCCTTTCTATAAACATGAAAAAGGAGAATCTTCCAATTCCAACAATGGAGGAAACAATGGGAATAATGCAAGAGGCAATAATAATGTTAACTGTAGAGAGCTAAAATTGACCAGGTGTATCTCAAGCATTCCAAACTATAAATCTCAGCCAAATGCTTCAAAATATCATCTTAATGCAAATCAAATGGACATTCATCAAACCAAATGGACAAAATTCAAATCAAATTAAAACATCAAATAATCATGAAATCAAATAAATAAATGCAAAGCCTAAAGGGATTAATCAAATCATGCAATTGATTTTTCAATTGTATAGTTCAAATAAAAAAGGATCAAATCCAACCCAATCACCCTTCCATGGCTAATTTAATTAAATGATGGAGTTATTTAATTCCTAATATCTTTTAGACAACCAACCAACTTTCCCTCCATTTGAAAACACCTCAAAGCTTTTGACTTAACCAAACTTTGTTCATGATCAACTCACTCTACCCCCTACCCTTGGGAAAATGCTATAAATACAAGCCATTTCCTTTATGTTTGGGATCCAAGAATTCAAGAGAAAAAGCATCCTTATTATAGGCACATTGAGAGCATATGGGGAGCATTTGAGAGCTTTTTGGAGAATTTTAGCATTTGCATTACATATAGCATATTATGTTTAGGAGCATTTTCTATTTTCTCATATGATCTTGGAGAATTTTTGATCATTTTGAGAATTCTAGCTAGATTTGAGCATTCACTTTCATACATATCTCGTTCTAGGATTGTCCTTGAGAGAGACTAAGCCTGAGAGCTCTCTTAACAAAGCTTGGATAGAGAACCATGAGATGATATAGATTTTAGCTTCAATTCTTAAATTAACTTGTTTTATCTTTCCATATAATTGGTGCTCTTAATCTTAATTTCATGAAGGTATATTTTCTTACACACATAATGGCACCCAACGTGGGGCTCTAAGCCTTTGTATTGACATTTTTAACATAATATTTGGTCTATTTTCTTTATTCTTAGTGTTTTTCTTGCAGAAAATATGAGAAGAGCCACATATGCTACACCAAGAGCCACCTACGAACACCAAAACGCCACTTGAAAAGCTTGATGTGTCTCCATCTTTCTTTCTACTGCCGCGTGGGAGATAAATTGGACCGCCTCTTAGATAAATCGTGCTACTTGTCAGATAAAGTGCACCGCCTGAGAACTTTTAACAGCCGCTTACCAGCATTTTCTTACTACTTTTTATACTTTCTATGCCACTTATTATGTTTATTTTACTGCCTATGATATTTTGAGCACCACGTAGTAAAAGTTAAAAGCCGCATCTAAAGTTTAAAGTTACGCTTACTAGCATTTTGTAGCTGCTATTTAGCTGTAAAATGTTGCGTAGCAACTTTTGCTTTAAAACAATTTTTGGTTAATTCTGTCACTTTTATAATTCTCTGTGTTTTCTTGTTCTACAGATGAAAAATCACCCCAAGGTGCAGGAGCCAGAGAAGCAAATCTCAAGGCCTAGCAAGGAGGTAAGAGCTAAAACCAAAAACAAAAAAGAGATTCATAATGCAAATTTGTTAGAGAGCTTGTTTGAGGAAGAACATTTATATGACCATTATATTAAGGTGTTCTTTGCATATAAGAGAAAATTTCCTACTCTTTAAATAATTTTGCATCCTTACTTTCTTTAAAAGCTTTAATCAATAAATCATTCATTTGAAAGAGCTTTTAGGAGGTTTTTGTGTCTTTTAAAGTTTTCAAGTTTTCTTCACTTTGATGTTCTTTGTGTTGACTAACTTGTTGGAGGAGATAGAGTGGGAATGATCGCCACTAGGTGAGTAAAAAAAACAAGCCAAATACTCAAAAATGTGCCTAGCCCTTTGCTAGCTTCGAAATTAGATATTTCTCTCATCAAACTTGCATTTGATCAAATTGTGACTTTCTTTAAATCTAGCATAAGTAGAAAATCCTTTATTCCATCTAAATTGAACAAGCATTAGGCATATGCTCTTCACTTTTTGAAGTGAATCAAAAAGCCAAACGTGCAAAGCCAATTTGGTAGAAGGATAAGGATAGGCAAATTGAACCACACATTTTCATTCTAAGAACCTCCTTGTTAAGGGGTTGAAAATGAACAAAATTGTTTAAAGTGTTTCGAACAAAAGGAAGATAATAGGGATATGCTCTTCACTCTTTGAGTGAATCAAATTCCCAAACTTTTTGGACCAAGTTCAATTCCCGCTTTTATGAACATGCTAGCTAAATAGAGCTTTAAAGGGCCTGGCTCTCGAGAATTTCCTTACGAGGACAGTGAGAGGGAACGACCCAAAGTGGGAGATATTTGCTTTTACCAAAATATCATCCGACCCACTATAAATAATGCACTTTGCCTTAATCGAAAAGTGACTAAAAATTATGGAAGCCATCCTCACTTCCTCTAGTAGTCCTTTAGGATTGTGCAAAATTGTACTTTTGTGTGTGTGGGAAGCCCTCAAAGGGGTAAAGGATCTTGGAAAGATTTAGAACGGAATTAATTTGAAACCTTGTTAAAAAGAAAACCTACCTTTTTAGAGCCATTGTTACAAGCAAAATTTGTTTGACTCTAAGGTAGATTGTTTGGATGAAATTCTTGTGCAAACCTATAAAAAAATCCGAGAACATATAATTTTAGTGTTTTTTTAAGGATATGGTGAAAATTTGATGTGTGTGTTGAGTTTGTACTTCATTTTCATGCAAGAATATTCTTTAACAGGTTTGATCAAAACCTTTAAACTTTTAAAATCCAAAAAAAATTGAAAATTTCAACTTTGATCAGCAAAGAGCTGCCTACAAACAATTCTGGGCCACCTACAAACAATTGTGGGCTACCTACAAACAATTGTGGGCCACCTACAAGCAATTTTGTGCCGCCTACAAACAATTTTGTGCCACCTCTGAACAATTCTGAGCCGCTTGTGAACTGAAGAGTGCCGCATAGAGGAATTCTAGTAACCGCTTACCAACATTTAAAGGCCGCCTACACACAGGCAAGTGCCACCTAGAAACAAAGAAGAGAAAATAGGGGGCTTTTCCCAAGGGTTAGGAAATATTTTGAAATCATATTTGGATACCCTTTTCAGAGTTATTTCTATCGAGTGCAACAAATAGATCATATTCCTTCAACCATTCATAATGATGAATCTATTTGAGAAATGAATCAATCCTATGGTGGAGGATAATTATCAAAATCTCCATAGGACTCCATACAATGAAATAACTGATGATGCAATATTGGAGGCATCCCAAGATCCCATATTCCTTGAAATCATGGAACAGATTTTGATGAAGGATAAAGAAACATATTTTTCTCAATTAAGAGAAACCCTTCCTCATAATGATGACATATCAACCTTAAGGAAGAATGAGGAAAAACAAAAGGATACATCATCTAACAAGCCATCGTTAAGATCAATTTTTCCTTTTCTTTATGATGATGGGCCATCTGTATCTTCATCTTCTTCACAAAATGAAGCATTTGAGAGAAACAAACCTATCTTTGATCAAGGGAAATTTCATGACCACCTTATTTGTGATAAAGAGAATGGAGATAAAGATGTCACTCTCAAGCAAGATTTAAACCAAAAACCCCTATCTAGCAAGGTTTCTCCCATAGCCTTTACTCCTTTCATCCTTCGTCCATCTCACAAAACTTCAAAACTATCCAAAATTCCTCCACCAAAGAGAAAGCCTAATGATGATACTTTTCACGTTGACTATGTCTACCCTCAAGGGCTACCTCTAAAAAAAACCCAAGATAATTTACATCTTGTTGCAAATCATTTCCATGCTTCAAAGATCATAGATCCTAAGCTTACATGTGCTTCAATGCCTATTCAAAAGGATTATCCATCATTCTTTCAAGTATTCCCCATGCATATCCAAGCATCTACCTTATCCTTAGAAGTGGCTCCATGTCAAGAGGATAACCCAAAGAGAAATGAAACAAGTATCCATAAAGATCAAGATCAAGATGTTATCCAATCCCCTCCCATATTTGATGAAGGTCCCATATCCATAGTATCCAATGATGATCGCCTTGCACCCTTTCATTTCTTCCAAGATGATATCTTTCCGAGTCAAGAACAAAGTGTCCTTCCAAGCTCCATATCTAGTCCACTTCCCAATCAAGATCAAGATATCCCTTCCACCATTTCCAATGAACATATTGAAAATCAAGAGAAAAACATCCTCTCTACACCATTTGAAGATCCTTGTCAAGATCTAAATACCCCATCAACTCCTTGTCATGATCCTCCATATTCACCTCAAGAAACCATCGTTTCTCCATATCCCTTGCATAAGAATAAATCCCTTCAAGCTTCAGTTGATCCTATCAAAGTTTCTCCCATGAAAGATACTCATAAGCCTACTGGTATAAAGATAAATCTTAAAGATGAGAGCCTTGACAATGTAACTCATGCCAAAGATATTGATATCCCTTTCACACCTTATCTCCCTCCATTCAAATGCAACCATATGCCTTCACGATCCTCCAAATCCATTTTGGGTTCCTATGTCTGAAAGCTAAATTCTTCATCCCTTCCATCAATATTGGGTCCATATATTCCTTCATCAACCATGCCTACCATCCCTAGCTCTTCCTCCACTTATGCTACCATGTATCAAGATCAACGAAGGCACACATAATTGAAGAATGTTCAAACACCCATCAATATGAACCCTCCATATTCTTCCTATTCACCCAAAATTCCCAAGTCTTTTGGAAGCAATTTGGATGTGCAACATAAAAATCATAAATCCAAGAATCCACTTGTGTATAAAAATCATCATGTCCCATCTAATTGACATGTGAATGAAAAGAAAATTGAAAAATCCAAGAGGCAAGAAAGGTCCACCAAGCAAAAAGAAAAATCAAAGAAAATGTGGGTTCCTAAATCCCTCATTGAAGAAATGCATTCAAAAGCATCACAAAAGAATGAAAAATCAAAGACTATGTGGATTCCCAAGTGACTTTTGAAAGACTTGCACACAAAAGAAAAATGAAAGTTGACATTCAAGCTTCCAAAGGCTTCCACTCCATCTCCTTCCGAACATTTTCCACTTTCCAAGTCTACTTTGGGTTCCTATATCCCAAAATCCACTATCTTAGCTACATCCTCACGTCCTTCATCTATTGTTCCTCCATCATTCCACCACCCTTCAAAGTGTGTGTCACAGTTGATCTTGCCAAAATTTCCATTCACAACATACCTTCTTATCCTCACATTCATTATCCAATACTTACTTTCCATCTTTCCATCCCTCTTATCCCATCTATGGAAGAAAACGTTCACCACCATCTACCCTTATCTTCCATATCTATCCTTTGTCATCACCTTATCAATATCTTTGAGCATCCTAGCCATCACCATGGTTTATTATAGCATATCTTTCAGAAGAGAATTTTTCAAAGATCCAAATGTTGGGGAAATTTTGGAAAATACAAAAAAAAAAAAAAAAAAAAGAGAAGTGCCTTGGTGAAAACCTGGTAAAATGGGCACCTTGGTAGCAAAAGTAAAGAAAAATAAATCAGTCCTATGGTGAAATCTACTTCTTGTGGCGTCTTGGACAAGTAGCATGATGAAAACCTGGCAAATAGGCATCATGCATAATTCCTTCCTCTTGCACACTACACTTGGGGGCAAGTTTCATCCATGTTATCCTTTAGCTTCCATATTCTACCATTCATCTCACTTGCATCCATATTCCCTCTTTTACCTTTGGTCTTGAAAAGGTTGAACATATCCATGAGCATCAAGTATCTTGACACCATTATCCTTTCCATTATCTTATTCACTTGTTGCATCCATGCTATCTTATCATGATCTTTCTTCTCCCCAATCCACCTTCATTAGTCCTAAGCAGTCTTTCCATAATCCCAAAATCATCCCCTCATAGCCTCCAATATCCTTTATCCTAATCATGCTATATTATCCACATCTTACCCAAATTCATCCATTCTTTTGGATCACTCACTTTCATGACATCAGGTCATTATCCTATATGCTATCTAGAACTGCATCATTGGCTTCCATTGCTTATCCAAAAACATGTTTTGCATTGCTATATCCTTTTTCCTTAGCTTG
>MU227340.1:6259007-6281489 GCA_018584345.1 Thuja plicata | reverse complement strand
TTCCTTTGTGTTTGGGATCCAAGAATTCAAGAGAAAAAGCATCCTTATTATAGGCACATTGAGAGCATATGAGGAGCATTTGAGAGCTTTTTGGAGAATTTTAGCATTTGCATTACATATAGCATATTATGTTTAGGAGCATTTTTTATTTTCTCATATGATCTTGGAGCATTTTTGAGCATTTTGAGCATTCTAGCTAGATTTTAGCATTCATTTTCATACATATCTCGTTCTAGGATTGTCCTTGAGAGAGATTAAGCCTGAGAGCTCTCTTAACAAAGCTTGGATAGAGAACCATGAGATGATATATATTTTAGCTTCAATTCTTATATTAACTTGTTTTATCTTTCCATAGAATTGATTCTCTTAATCTTAATTTCATGAAGGTGTATTTTCTTACACGCATTAACTTTGTACATATCTATGATAATACTATCAATGCTATATCTGAACATGAGAGTACTATCAATATTGTTGTGATTAAAGATCAACCTAAAATGGAATCCTCTAATGCCATCAAAAGGGGGCAAGCCTCAAAGGTTACCCTACAAGGGGGTACTCCTATTACTATTGGTACTAAAACACCAATTATTTTGGCTAAGAAAACACCACCTAAAAAAAAAGCCTTATAGTTTGGTGGATCAATTACAAAAGACTACAACACAAATTTCAATTTTGAAGTTGTTAAAATTATCTCCTAATAACAAGGAGATCTTGGAAAAATCCTTGGTTGAGACCACCATTCCTATAAACTTGGAGGAAGACAAATTTTAGAACATGGTAGGACACCTCATAGCCCCTCATTGTCTTTCATTTTCAGAGAAAGATGATATGTCTATAACACATCCTCAAAACTTACCCTTGCACATAGAAGTGTTGATCCAAAGGCATAGGGTCAAGAGTTTTCTCATAGATGGGGGAGCTGGTCTTAATATTTGCACTTTAAACCTTGTCAAGTCATTAGGGTTAATAGAATCATCCATTGACCCTAAAAATAAAATCACCATTAAGGCTTATGATGAGGAGGAACAATCTTCAAAGGATATGATTATTCTACCAATTCAAGTGGGACCCATTAAAAACAATACCATATGTCAGGTCCTTGATATGAAATTAACTTACAATATCCTACTAGGAAGGCCATGGATACATGAAATGCAAGTGGTACCTTCTACATATCACCAATGCATAAAGTTTCTACACATGGGGGAAGAGATCATGATTAGAGGAGATTCAAACCCATTCCAATATTGTAATGCATTAAAGACAAGTCATGAATTGTATATTCCTCACAATAGGGAAGGAATTATCCCTGATATGGCCATGGAAGAACACAAAGAGGAAAGTTCAAAACCAACATCAAATGTTACATCAACTTCTAACCCTATTCAAACTAACTCAACTACATCAACTAAGGGAAAAAAAAAGATGACTTATGAGGATCAAAATTCAAATGATAATTCAGTCAAGACTTCAACATTGAGAATGGAAACTTCAAAACACACTAATGAAGAAAGAGAACAAGCTAAGAAAGATCATTATCAAAAGATGAGTGACATGATGAGCCAATTTGAGAAACAATGCAAAATTCACTCAAAAGGAGTAGGGGAATATTCTGTTTCCCTATTTGATTTACCTACATCTCCAAGGACACATGGGAATCCATCTAAAGATCATCAAACCCACAAATATAATTCTAATTTTATGAGATAATGTGACAAACAAGCAATGGAAATAGAGGATAATGAAGTATTGCAATGGCTTTATAAAGAGGAGCATAATTTAGCTAATCCCATGGAAAAGGTGCAACATATCAACATCCAAACTGATCAATATGGAAAATGATTTGATATCATGAAGAAAATGGGATATAAGGGAAGAGGACCCTTAGGAGTTCAACATAGAGGGTTGTTATAACCTATTGAACCAGTTTGGAGAGCAAAAGAAGAGAAAGTTGGCATAGGTTTTCAACATAAGGGAGAAATTTCAAGTCTCATGCATGATTTTCATGCACATATCCACATGGTAGGCTCTAAAAGTGAAGATGATTCTAGGGATTATGAGTGGGATTCCTTTTCCAAAGAATCTTGTCATGACATAGAGGTTGATATCATTCACACTAATGGAATTCCTCCTAAATTTGAGAATCAAGAACATGTGACTCATGGTTTGACTTCTACTCAAACATCAAGTGAACTTCAACAACCTAATGTAGAACAAGAACCTCCTTATACTCAATGGGTAGGTGAACCTTAGGTACCTTCGTGGGTGGGATATTCTAACCTAGTGTTTATTCCACATGCTCTCTTTCCCATGAAAATCTCAGAGGACTCTAGTGAAGAGATTTTGATCCTTCTTCCATGGACCATCTTGAAGAGGCACATGTCATAGACCTTGACGATACAATGTATGAACCATCCAATGAATTCATGTCCCTAAATCCTTCAAATGATAATCTATCCAATGAATCCTTGTCCTTAATGCACCCCAAACTTATTGATTGGGATCTTTCTGAGCCAAATGACTTACTATATTTCCCAAATGACAATGCAATGGCCTTATACCTCAATGCGGTTGAACCAAATTCTTCCCTCAATGAATTCACTCTAGACATGATGGTAGGGGAAGGTGTTCAACCTCTTAATCCACAAAATGAAAAGAAAAAAAATTAAAAAAAAATGAGAAGGTCTAGTGGTGAAAACCACCATGTCGTAGTGCTAGACCCAAAAAAAGAAAAAATAAAGGATGTTTCTGAAGGTGAAAACCCAACTACGGCACCTAAGGAAGAGAGGTTGGACACCTTACTAGAATATGAAGATGAAAGATCACCTATACTCATTGAACCTATAGAAAAGGTTAACATTGGTACTGAAGTGGATCCTAAATTTATTCACTTGGAAACATCTTTGAGTCCCTTGGAGAGGAAAGAATTCATCAAATTCTTTCAAGAAAAACAAGTCAAATTTTCATGGTCATATGCCAACATGCCCAAATTGGATCCAAGCTTCATAATGCATCATTTGAATGTGAAACCTAGAGTTAAGCCCGTCAAGCAGAAATTGAGAAAAATGCATCCACTTGTAGCCCTTTTAGTCAAAGTCAAATTGGAAAAATTACTCAAGGTGGGATTTATAAGAGTAATTGCCTATGCAAAATGGATCTCCAACATTGTACCGATTTCCAAACATGATAAATCCATAAGATTTTGCATAGATTTCAGAGATTTAAACCTTGCTTGTCCCAAAGATGACTTTCCATTACCTAGCATTGATGCTATTGTGGATCTAACTGTGGTTCATTCTATGTTTTCACTTATGGATGGATTTAGTGGGTATAATCAAATTCAAATTGCACATGAGGATCAAGAGAAGACATCCTTTACATGCTAATGGGGTACCTTTTGTGGGAACGTAATGCCCTTCAGTCTCAAAAATGTCGGAGCCACTTATCAAAGGGTAATGACTACCATTTTCCATGACATGATGCACACCTTCTTAGAAGATTGTGTGGATGACATTCTAGATAAGTCACATGAAAGCAAAGATAATTTACCCATACTTAAAAATATTTTTACAAGGCTAGAACAATTCAAAGTAAGACTCAACAAAAGAAGTGTGCTTTTGGGGTACAATCCAGAATACTCTTAGGGTACATTGTTTCTGCAAAAGGCATTGAAGTAGAAGCTGAAAAAGTACAAGTAATAATGGACATGGACATTCCAAAGAATATTAGTCAAATGAGGTCACTTCAAGGAAGACTTCAATCTATAAGGAGATTCATTTCTCAATTGGTGGAAAAGTGCCATTCTTTCACAAGGTTGATACATAAGGACACCATCTTTACATGGGATGAGGAATGTGATAACGCCTTTACATTGTTGAAAACATACTTGATGAATCTACCCATATTGATGTCACCTATTCAAGGAAAACCTTTATTACTCTATATTTCAGCAACGGAAAAATCTTTAGGAGTCTTATTGGCACAAGAAGATAATGAAGGAAAAGAAAGAGCTATCTACTACTTGAGTAGAACTTTTATAAAATATGAATTAAACTATAGCTTCATGGGAAGGGCTTTCTTAGCAGTGGTATTTGCCTTTCAAAAATTAAGACATTATATGTTGATGCATAAGGTGGAACTCATAGCCAAAATTGATCCATTGAAATACTTACTTAGCAAAATAGCCCTAATTGGAAGGATTGCAAAGTGGGTAATGGTGCTTAGTGAATTTGACATTGAGTATGTTGATAGGAAAGCAATCGAAGGTCAAGTTATTGCAGATCAATTGGTCGATTATCCTTTAGAGTCTACACATCCAATTCAAGTGGAATTTTTGGATTTTGAGATTGTTAATGTGGAAGCTAAGACATGGACTTTATACATTGTTGGATCTTACACCAAAAATGGTAGTGGGGAAGGCATTCTTTTGATCACACCACAAGGTTACACAATCCCAAAATATTACAAGTTATTGTTCCCTTGTACAAACAACATTACCGAGTATGAAGCTTTGGTCATAGGTATCAAGATGGCCTTGGAATGGAATGTCACAGAATTATAAGTCTATGGGGACTCTCAATTAGTCATCAATCAAGTCAATAATGAATATGCTACCAAGGATGAAAAATTGATGCCTTACAAGAAATTGGTGGATGATTGGAAAAAGTACTATGCTTTAATTACTTTTGAACAAATCTCAAGAGACAAGAATAGAGCAGCAGATGCAATGGTTGTTAGAGTAATTATCTATTTAAACTTATTAATTAGATCACTTTGATTTAATTAATTAAGTTTTATCTTACTCGAGTTTACTTAAGCTATCTCTTAGGTGCATTATAATTAATATTTATATTAATTATTAATGTACAACCTAGCTTTTCTAGTTTTAGGGTTTTGTTCACCTTTATAGTTTGAAATTTGTAGTTCTTTCTTCATTAATTCAGATTACAATTTAGCTCTCACTTCTTGAGCAACTTTTGAGTTCTTCTCCTTCCCTCTTCCTTCTTCTTTCTTGTTATAGGTTTCTTGCATTTAGGTGTTCTTTGGGTTTTGTGGATTTTTCTCTCAAATCCTACATGGTATCAAAGCTTCCCTACTATTTCTTGGTCTAAAGGTTTTGAAGTCATGTCTCGAAGAAGAAAACCATAGCTTCTCTAGGGTTTTTTCTTTAGTCTTGAGGAGGCGCTATTTTATGAAGCACTTTGAGCCACAACAGATGCCACCATCGCACTCAGAAGGCCCTGGAAAGTCAAAAATCATATAAAGTTTGTAGTTTTTGGACACAGTGACATCTGGGAAAATTTTTCTCCCTCCTAGGCCATACGACGCAAAAATTGAGAAAAAAGAAAAATGCAATTTTCTTAGGTTTTGAGGCACAGCCAGTCACACCACTGTCGCGCCACCCCAACGACACCCGTGCATAGCCCAGGCCTGGCCCTTGCCAGCGTGCCACTGCCTGGCTCTCCACTGGTGTAGCACCGCTTAGGAGCCCCCCGAAAGACACCACTAAGCCTCTCAGCTACCACCTCTACGGCGACAGCCACCCATCCACCACCGCCCGCCAGCGATACGTGAAGTTACCTGCCGGTCAAATTTTCTAGCAAATTTGAATTTTTCTAGCTGAATTTCATTTTTAGGCGTCAGGCCTATGACATGGCGATGGCTGTCAAATTTTTTGCCAGGTGCTGTGACGGTCATTTAATTGTCAAATTATTTCCTGTCTTTGGTTTTTTCTAGAGAGCTATTTTTAGGAGGAGCAGTTGGTCATTCGGCCATAACTTGTGCATACGGTTTCTATTTTGAGAAAATGAAATATCATTAGAAAGGTGTTTCTGAGTTGGATGCGATGGTGCTAGTATTGTTTGTTGATTCAACTATTTAAGCTCTCATTTTTGGCATTGAAGTAGATGTTTTAGGTTCCCCCATCTCTGCATCTGGCGTTTAGGTTTTCTTCTTATTTTTTGTGCTTTCTATAGTTGTTCTTTGGTGTGCAGGGAATAGATTTATACATTGTGGGGGTATGCATTTTATTTTTGTACTTTAATTCAGAAACAACCATTCTACTTCTGTCCACTTCTTCTTTCAATGTCAGACCCCTCTCTGTCCCGGTTGACACCACACAATTATCACACCTGGAAAGCACACATGACCAGGCTACTCATGTCACGTGGCTTATGGTCATGTCTGGATGAGAACCAACCTATTGTGTGCAACATGCATTTGAGGTCCTTCAGCAAAGAAACAAAATGGATGAATCCATGGGTTTGATTGCACTGCACATTTCAAATAGCCTCCTGTTTCATCTAAATTGTTTGACCACTCCTCGCGCCCATTGGGAAAATATTGCAGATCTATTTAGAATAGTGAATGCATTCAGGGTACTTTAGCTTCATGCAGAGTTGACATCCTTGTCTCATGATAGTTTTTCCACCATTGAGGAATTCTTGATGAATTTCAATGCTCTCCGATCACTTTTACAGGGGTGTGGGAAGACCAAATCAGATGATGAGTGTATCTTTTTGATACTCTCAAAGATTCATGGAGAGTTCTATATTTTCTCCTCCACTTTCTATTCCACCATGGATGCCTTGGGTCCTAGGCACACTATGCCTTCCTTTGCGGCCTTTTGTGATTGGTTGACTCGAGAGCAGTCAATGATTCAATAGTTGAATGATGCTTTAGGATCTATGAGCCATGCCTTGGTTTCTCACCCATCCCCACGGAAACTAGAGAAGAAATATGTATCATCATCCAAAGAATCTTGGAAGGATTCTCCTTCCCAGCATTCCTCTTGCCCACCTCCTTCACCTAAGGGGAAATCAAAGACAGAAAAACCTAAGTGTACTTATTGCAATAAGTTCAATCATGATGAGTCTCATTGCTTTCAGAAAAAGGTAGATGGATATGCCCAACAGATTACTGATTTGACAGCTCTTCTTCATAAGAGAAACATTGATATTCCTTCTTCCTCTTCTCATTGGTCTTCTTCATCATCATCTCAGGTAGATGGGTCAGACCATGGAAAGGTTCATGCCTTATGTGCATCTTCTATAGCTCCCTCTTCTAGGTGGTTGCTGGATTCCAGTGCTTCACATCATATGGAATCTTCTTGGAGTTCCTTCTCATCTTTTTTGGCCTCTCCTACCCCACACATCTTTATGGGGAATGACACTATTATTCTTGTGTGTGGTCGTAGTTCTATTGACATCGATGGTGGTGCCTTCCATGATGTACTATGTGTTCGATCCTTATCATCGAACCTTCTCTCCATTTATTAGATTACTCACAGCGGGACAAAGAAGATAGTTGAGTTCACTACAGATTATGTACACATCAGAGATAGTGTGACTGGCCACATTATTGCTACATGGATAGTTGATCATGCCACCCGCCTGTACTCCTTCTCCCATTTTGGTCCACCATGTCCAGCGTTAGAGAATATCTCTCCTACTTTACGAGTGCCTAGTGTGAAGAAGTCGAGTCACCTAAACTTCTATGTTTCTCCTAAGATTAGTGTTGTGGCTTCTCCACCTCCTCCTCTTGTTGCACCTTTATTTTCTTAGCATGATTCTTCTTCAGCAGTCCCTATCATGGTCACTCCTTGCATCAAGCCTTCTCCTCCAGTTATTGAGGGCATATCCGAGGACATTCAAATCCTCCCAGCTGACAAAATCATCCCATCTACTGGCCCACCTTCATTGGGGATTCCATTTTTGGAGTCTCATTCATTCACCTTTGTGCACTAGCTTGGCCTTCCAGTTTCACCTCTCATTTAGGGGTTTTCTTGTTGCTTCGTACCTCTGTTTCTTCCACACTGGAGTTTGATTGGTTTGATCATTCCTATAGGGGTTCCATCATTCTGGAGGTCTTTGGTGTCTTATCCCTCTCTCATTGGGGGTTTGATTGTACTTATGGTTTTGAGAGAGTCTCTTGAGCCATTCTTTTCTGCATTTTTTTCTATCTCTTCTTGGAGTAGGATTTTTCCCATGTGATTTTCTCTATTTCTCCGCTTTACATAGATTGGGTTGTGCTTGGGTACCTGATCAGGCCTTGTTGTCGGGACCCATTTTCCTACTTTCATAGCTATGTTAGGTTAGCTTACCTCCTAAGCTTCGCTTTAGGGGGGTCTTAGAGTAATTATCTATTTCACTTATTAATTAGATCACTTTGATTTAATTAATTAAGTTTTTTATTACTCTATTTTACTTAAGCTATCTATTAGGTGCATTATAATTAATATTTATATTAATTATTAATGTGCAACCTAGCTTTTCTAGTTTTAGGGTTTCATTCACTGTTGAACACCTAGATTTTCACTCTTACCCAAGCTCTTGTAGTCTTGGTAATCTAGTGTAACATGGGAATTGTCTCAAGGTTGTGGGACCTTTTGCTAACCAAGACAAGACCTCTAGGTTCTAGGCTGGTTCGTCTTGATATGTCACACAAATTTGCTTCTTAACATAAAAATAAATTCTTGGGAGAAAAGGGATAGAAGGAATGCATGAAAGGGAATTGAATGAAAGAAAATTATCTACAAGGTGAGACACCGAAGTTAACCTAAATCATAACATACCAACTAATCTCAGTGTGAAACCTTGGATATAATAGAACACAACCTTCTAGAAAGGCTTGCATAAGTATTTCATAGAGAGGTCTAAGATAAACAGAGGCTATTCAAGGAAAGAATTAATTTCACAAACAATAGCATATTCACTATAATTAGACATGGACTATGACCTGCAAACAAACATAGTACACAAGATACCATAACAAACTTCTTTGTGAAATTACTATTTCCTTGAATATAATAATTTGTCAAATGTTGATATTCACTATAAGTAGACACAGACTATGACTGAAGAATATCCACAAACTCATCTAAATCAGATCATCCACAATAGTACTGTTACCCATATTTTTCACATGCGGGATAGTACTCAGAAATAGTGGAAAATTGCATAAAGAAACATCTCTTTGCCATTACTATGAAACTAATGAAAATGAATGCATTTCTATTACATTCATATTATCATGTTTCATTTGTATTCTAAGTATTGATCAGTTTCACAATTTCAAATTCATAAATGATAATGACATTGTGCATTCAAACTGAATGTAGTAAAAAATGTTCCTTTCATGAGGTTACATCTTGCATATAGAAACTTAGAGGATATATGCAGAAAAGAAAGTAAGAGTAAGGCATGATGAAGTCTAGGGGTCTATATATTGCCTTTAAGAGGTCTTCTAGTTTCTAGAGTTGTACATCTGCATCATCTGAAGTCTTCATGTCTTGGTTGTCTTGGTCTTGTCTTTATCTGTCCTTCATCCTAGGTCTTCTATTGGTCCTATTTCTTGCAGCATCATGGTGGAAAAGATGTTAGATCCAGTTGGATCTAGGCAATACATAGTTCACTAAAAAGTACCATACATCAGTCAAACTCCCTGAACTGCATATTTATTGATGATATTATTGTAATAGAAAGGTATGAATTTACATTGATTGAATAATAACATCAAAAAGAAACATCTTTATGAAATCCTATGCTATATTTGAAAGATGCAGTGAGTCTCATGAGCCCATGCTCAAACTTCACAATATGTATTATTAAAGAATGAAAAGAATGCTAGATGTTCAATGTGCAGGAAAGAAAGAAATGTTCAAATGTAGATTTTAGCATTGATGTGCAAGAAAATGACTGAACTATAGTGATATCAAAGTGAGTTGTGTGCATATGAAATGTAGTATATAACAGTTGCTACAGGGTGCATACAAGCTATTATGGAATTTCAACACTATTAATGCTAATATGCAGATGACAGAAGAGTAAAAAAAATAGTATTATCAAATGTTGTTATGAAATATGCATATGCAAGGGATAGAGCCAAGTTGATAAGAGTCAGAAAAGATGCTTCCAATTTGAAGACACATTCAAGCATGAAAAGACAAAGTGCCAATTACATGCAGTTTTGCTAACAACAAATCGGTATTATCAGCTTGAGCTTCTAAAAGCTATGTTAAAAATACAGAGAATTCAAAGAGTAATGCTATTATATGCATATACAAATGGCATGTAAAAATAGCCTATAGTAATATATGCATATATAGAAATAAAATGAAATAACAGTGTGTTTACATTCTGTTAAATTCTATTGTCTGCACAAAGAAACTACATATTTAAAGTATTCAGACAGTGGTCCATACAGTCTCAACACAAGGTTGAGTTCTAGATTTATGCTAAATTTCATGTATTATGGCATGTTTACAAACAATAAAATGATAGTGCATAAGCATGGTGTTCGTTGTTGCTAACAGACAAGATGTAATGACAGCCTACAGTATAAAAACATGGTCTCCACATAGGACAAAGCTATAGACATGATGTATATTAAACACAGCATCAAAGACAACATACAAAGGAAGCTGAATGTAACCCAGTTCAACAAACAAGAAGAGATTGTATGCAAGTAAAAGCCTTGAATTCAATGACAATAGACATTTAATGGAGGAGACTGTCTAATTAAGGAGCTAACAGTTCAAAGGTAGTGGCCCAGGTACTTATTGAAAGATAGTGCAAAGTACATGCAGTTATACTAAAAAGAAATATGTGTTATCAATTCGAGCTTTCAAAAAGCTATGTATTTAAAAATAGAGAGTTAAAACAACATGTTCATCCAAAGAAAGAAAATAACTTAGGTATGAGAAGCGAAGCAGTGGAGGCCAAGTCCAAGAATGAGCCCAATTTTGAGCAAGGATGCATAGCCTTGTTTCACGGCATCCAAAACTCTAGTCAAAGTGGCCATAATATAAAGATGAACAGAGATCCATGCTTTGGACTCATAAATCACGGTTAAATGTTTAAATCATAAGCTGCAGAGCATCTTGAGATGCATGGCTGAGTTATAAGAAAAATATAGCATGAAGGCATCAAACTCCCTCTCATAGTGAAGACCGAATGTGCATGTGTAGTGCCATATAATATGGCATTTGACACTCCAGCTAGAATACAGGTGAAACCCAAATGTCAGTTTATGCATGTATAACATACATTCTATATGCCATCCAAATACCATAGAATTATTGAGGAACCCGAGTTCAACTGTAGATGGATGCCTAAGAAACATGTTACATTATGGCATATGATTCCAAATTGATAGCTCGAGCTAGGTGAAGCCAAGAAAAATGGTAAGAAAAATATTAACTTCTCAGCATGGCGGCATCCAACAGCAAGAAACCCTAGATTTTCTCCAAAAGATAGACTTCAAAATGAAATGCGATAAAGACCTATGTCAAAATGGATAGTTTTTGAAATCCATTGAATACAGGAGTAATGAACTGCAGTGCACGACAAACCCCTCTTACCGCTACCACAACACATCTCATACTTTGAAAAAAAAGTGGATATATATATATTTTTTGCGTTGAAACATTGGTCATGTTGACCATGGTGATAGTGTCGGGTTTGGGTGATGGGTTATATACTATGGTGTCAGCTTCATTAAGTTATGGGTTTTTTGCAAATATGTTAGGGTTGTATGGTTGAGTTTGGCATCTTATGTTATTTTTAGAATATAATTTAGATATTTTAAATATATTCTTTGATATATTTTAAATATTTTAATATATTCTTTGATACATGTTGATAGATATTAAAAAGATGTAAAATCTTTTAAATGTCAACTTTATGGGTATCTCATAATCGAAATGGGCCTTTAGGGCTTAATTTTTGGCATGAGTCATGCCTTAGATTTAGGGATGTGTTATTTTTTAGGAGCTTGATGGGGGGCTAATTTGTAGGCATCATTTAAGCCTCTAATTCTGGGTTATCTTTCTGTTTGAGGGAGAGTTTTTGAGGGAGATCTCATTTTCGAGATAAGCCATGTGGGCTATTTAGTGAACTTTCCTTTTCATAGTTGGGGGTTCAGAATTAGGAGAGAAGGTTCTTTTAGTGAACTATTGGTTCCTATAGACCTTTTTGATTCTTTTTGTATCCATTTGAGTTGCAGATTTGGGATATAGTGCATATAGTGAACCTATTGATCCTAGATGTTTTGTAAACCATATTTTAACTACATTTTCAAGTTTTTGAAGGAAATAAGAGCAGGCTTTTTTATTACATCAATTTTTGAGTATTGGATCCAATCCTATTCTTCTTTTCTGCATTAAGTGTTGCATATTTTATGTGATCTGGTAAAGTGAATGGTTTTTCGATCCTTTCCTATGTTATCAAAAATCAGGCCTTTTTGCAAAATATGTAAGTTTGTTGTTAGTTTTTTTACTGTTTGTGGTCTTAACCCTAATATTTAATTCTAGTCAACCTTTATGTTGAGTAGAGAATGATAAATGCAGCTTAGTGATTTTGTAGTTGGGGATGCTATTTTGAAAAATCCTGATAGATCTGGAGTAAGTTGTGGTGTATCACCCCATTTCCCATTTAGTTTTAAATCCTTCTTCCATTTTCCCTATTCATTTTTTTAATCAGGAGGTGATATTCCATACCGGATAGGAACCGGCCTAGAATCTGAAGACTCCTTCTCAATCATAGTACACCCACAGCTAGAGAAGGTTTCCATTGTTAGGATGGAATTGTTGTGCAGCCCTAATGCCTGAGTTGGGGTGACAATTCTAAGCCTGAACAAGTACAAAATATTACAGAAAGAAAGAGGGCTTGGGAACTCCAATAATTCTCTAAAAATTCATTCAATATATTCTAATTCAGTAAGATAAATTCAGACAAGAAAGCCTAGGGATAGAGAAAATGTCACAAAAAGCCTTTGCAATATCTGAATATCAATGAAAAATTACAGACTATAAAAGTCAGAGGGCAGAAAAAATGCCACAAATAACTTCTAAGTAAGGAAAACTCTGAGCTCTAAAAGATCCCAAAACTAATATATATACCCCCCAGCATGCAATCTTGGAGTCAATCCGATCATATTAGGGTTACAATTGATTGCAATAAAATAATTAGAAAACCCTAACACTGCCAATTCTGCTCATAAATACATCATAAAAATATCTTTGATCAATCAGATATATCTTTGAAATCCTTCCTACCACCATAACTATGTCTCCACAAAGTCAGTTGAGCCATCTACTTCTTTGCAAGGCATTTCAGTCATAGCTTCTGAGATGAGATGTTTTAATTTTTTCCTTAAATACTTAAATCCTAACGGTCATAGGTGGCACAGATATCTGTATTGATAGCTGATATTCAAATCTGATTTTACTTTAAAATGTAGCCATGAGATCTTTTTATCTACTCGGGCACTGCATCATAACCTCAGGTCACCCTTTTCTCTTTATTTCTAAGTCTCCCAATCTTTTCACTAACCTTAGCTCCTTCCCGAGACTTGGCAACTACATATATATATTTTGCATTGATTTCAAAGCTTCACTCTACTTTGAATATCCTCCTTAATCATGATTCACTAAAACCTTTATGTCTCTGAGTCACTGAATCATTCCCCTAACTCTGGGTTTATAAAGATATCATGCGACTAGAGAGAGTTTGTAACTTAACTCATCTTTAAACTCAAGTCACATATGAAGTTGGGAATTACACTAAGTCGCATGACCTCCAAACCTTTTGCTAACTCTAGGTTATATTAGGAGATTACCCAAATCCCCTTTGATTAAAATTTGATCCAATGATTATTGCTAAGTCTCCTGATCAAATTGGAATATGATTTTCCTTTATGATACTTAGAGACTAGAGGGAGTCTGTAGGTCACCGAATGATTTGGAATATTCTATTTTTATCGCACAACTTAGAGACCTAATGCAAAGTGTAAATGTGCACATGGAAATTGAAGAACTTAAGTCATCAAAAAGGTAATGAGGAAATAGAACAAGTCTCGGGTAACTAGGGCTTATCAAATATATAGGTTCTTCAACACTTAGGTTATTTTGCATGGACAAGAGTAAAAAAGAGACTGAAGAGACTGTAGAGGACACAACCAAGACCATAAATTTTAAGGTCTTTCTCACAAGCTGGGTTCAACCCTTGTGGGAGCCTCATTTTACTCCACCTATAGCCAAAATTTTCATAATGGGGAAAATTTGGGTAATGTTCACCTTTATAGGTTGAACTTTGTAGTTCCTTCTTCATTAATTCAGATTACAATTTAGCTCTCCCTTCTTGAGCAACTTCTGAGTTCTTCTCCTTCCCTCTTCCTGCTTCTTTCTTGTTACCGATTTCTTGCATGCAGGTTTTCTTTGGGTTCTATGGATTTGTCTCTCAAATCCTACAATGGCTACTTTGGCATCTTTACTTCAAATTCCTGATCAAAATGAAAGGTATGAGTTCTTGGTGGAAGAATTGGTTAAACCAGCATTTGACCTACCTGATACCCAAATTATTTCCCTTTTAAATGGACATGACTCACCATGGTATGGACCTATTTATGCCTAGCTAAATGACCAAACCTTACCTATAGAGAAAACCCATACCCAAAAGAAAAATTTCATAAGACAAGTGGCTCATTGTACCATCATTTCTGACACATTGTATCGTAAGGGTCTTGATGGAACACTCTTTAGATGTCTAGAGGAAGATGAATCAAAACTAGCTTTAAAATATTTCCATGAGGGAATTTGTGGGTCACATTCTAGTGGTTTAAACCTAGCTGAAAAAATCCCTACGCATGGGGTACTTTTAGAAAACCTTAGAAAGAGATGCTTGTTAGTTTGTTAAAGTGTGTGCATAATGTCAATACCATGGAGACATGATCCATGCACCAGCACACAAATTACACCCATTTGTCACACCATGGCTATTCTACCAATGGGGTTTTGATTTGATTAGCATGATCTATCCACCTTATTCAAATGGACACAAGTACATTCTCAGAGTACTTCTCTAAATGGGTTGAGGTCATCCCTTTAACAACTACATTGGGGAAGCAAATTTCCATGTTCATCCTTAATCATATCATTTGTAGATATGGCATTCCTCACGCCATCATCACGGATAATGGAAAGCAGTTTAAGAACAAGGATGTAGATGAACTTTGTGACACATTCCATATTACTCATCACTCTTCATCCATTTACTATTCCCAAGGTAATGGAAAAGCAGAAGCTACCAAAAAAAATATCCTCAAAATCCTCAAAATATTGGTTGGTAAGTTAGGTAGAGATTGGCACCTTCAAATCAATCCAGCATTATGGGCCTATAGAACTAGTATTTGCACCCTGACGGGAGCTACACCTTTTTCATTGGTTTATGGGGCCGAAGTTGTTCTACCTTTAGAAGTTGAAATACCATCCCTAATAGTTTCATTGCATGGATTAATCACAGATGAGGATTATAGAGTTGCCTGACTTCAACAATTGGAATTGTTGGAGGAACACCAAACTCAGGCTTTCAATAATTTGAAAGTTTATCAGAATCAAATTTCAAGGAACTATAACATGCATATTAAACCAAGAACCTTTCAAGTGGGAGATCTAGTGTTGAGGGAGAGTCCAAAAAATCAAGTTGATAGAGAAAAGAAAGGAAAGTGGGAAGCAAATTGGCTGATTGTGATGGTGATGAATTGCAAGAACCTATCAATAGCATTCATCTTAAGAGGGTTCACACCTGATTAGACGAAAGATTATCCAAGGAAAGAGTATCAGTTGAGAGTATCAGATGAGTCAGCATCAACTTTGTACATGAAAAAAAAACTCAAAAAATAAAAAATAAATGAGAAAAGATTAAAAGTACAAAAAAATCATAAAGTTCAAAAAGCCAAAAACATTGGAAAAGCAAAAAATAAGAAAAAGGAGAAAATTGAGCATGAAGAAAGAAAAAACATTTGGAAAATCAAAAAATGTTGTCTTGGTGAAAACCTAGCAAATAGGCACCTTGATGATAAAAAAAAAAAAAAGAGAAATCAAAAAAGAGAAAAAGTGCCTTGGTAAAAACCTAGCAATAGGTGCATTGGTAGCAAAAAAAGAAAAAAAAAAACCAATAATCCCAAAAGGTGAAAACCTGGAAACAGGGGCCTTTTGTCCCTTAGGTCTTTCCTAGTCACATTTGTACATATTGTATTTCCTCATCTCATTTTTCCATACCCTCATTGCATCCATCATTTGTGCATAAGACATAATAAAGTCTCAAAGATGCATTGTTGCATTCTAGGTATCATATTTCCCTAAGTTTAACATTGATGAGATTTATCATTAGAGGGAAAACATCATGAGTTTTTCTACTAAATGGATTCAAGAGTGCACAAATTTGGTCATACATTAGGAGCAGATTTTCAAATTCAGAGGAGAGATATTTTGGAACCTTTGATGGATATCATTGTTCTACCCTAAATAGCTTGATCCTATACCATGATCCTTGAGCTTCATTGACTTATTTTATCAGGATTAAAAATTGACAAACCTTAAATGATTAGCATGTTTGGAATTCTTTTTGAAAATCTTGATACATTTCAAAACACTTGGAATTTTTGATGAGTTTTCATTGACTTTTTCAAGTTATGTTGTTTTTAGCTACATTGATGATGTTTCGACTAGATTGGCAATGATGAAGACATGATGTTTTCTTAACTTTTGTATGACTATTTTGAGGAAGATTCTTTAACTTGTGTACGTGAATTTGTCTAATGACATGGTCATCAAATAACCATCGAGGAAATTCATATAGGAAGGAGGGTTAACCTTTGTTTGTTCATGAAAAAGGATACCTTGGGTATTTAGATCTTCAATGTATTAATACCAACATCCACTTGCAACATTGAATCCTATTAAACCGGTATTCATACTCCCATAGTTGGTCATTCAAATAGTGAGGGTTGTACTTGGTTTGAAATAGATTACCAAATGAGATAAAATTCATATTCATATTATTATGGTCAAAGTGGCACCAGTAAGGATTGTATCAACTCCTAGATCCACAATGCTCAATGATGAAAATATATCTATGTTTGCATTTCTTTGGCAAACCTCAAGGACAATTAGTTGCATTGCATTTTCATCTTAGATTAATTGCATTTGAATCTTATCTTAATAGCCTTTATTTTTAGAAAATTTCCAAAGTCAAAGGGGGCTCATCATTAATATGGGATACATCAATTCAATGGTTTCAAATCATCAATATGAGATTATCTTTTGCATTCATAGAATTAATCATTATTCATTATATATTCATATCTAGAGATAAGAAAAGAAACAAAACATTAATCAATAGTCATTTATCCATATCATCATTTAGAAATTGCATTTCATAAATTTATTTATATACACCAAAATCCAAAAAGATAGTTGCATTCATTTTACCATTTGCACTAAGTATTGCATCCATAATATTGAATTGCATTCAATCATACATCATGATAAAATCAGATAATCATATAGAAATAAGTGGCATTAACATCATTTGCATCCATCTATCTATGTCATACTCTAAGACATTGCACCCATACCATAATAAAAAAAAATGCATCATAGAATCATGTAGATATGCATAAAAGAAATCTCATAACAACATCATCAAAGGGGAATCAATGGAAGATCATCATAAATAAATGTCCATCATCAAATGTCAATAGAAAATCTGTATATCAAACATATATCAACAAAGTGATCCATCTATCACAAATCCTTATTAAAATCCACATGATACATCAATACAATATCTGGATATCATAGATCCCTCTTTGTCTCACGACCCAGCAGGGGCACCTGATCCATCTCCAACAATACCTATACCTGAACCTCTTGCTCCATCAGGATCCCTATCACCTGATCTATCTTGTGTAGAAGGTGGTGCCTGACTAGTGCTAGCACTGGCAGGTAACTGAGTTAACGTAGCCAAGAACTGCTACAACATAGTCGTAACATGATCCAAACGGCCAGTATCTACAGTCATCCCTACTTGTAATCCCTGAACATCCCAAACTAAGCTATCCACAAAGCGAGGAACTGGAGGTACCTATGATGCTAGAGGGGCCTGAGGTGTCTGTGGTGCTAAAGGAACCTGTGGTATCATCGGTGTTGTGCTACTCTATGGATCTACCTGAGGAACCTGTCTTTAAGGAGATGGATGTCTCTATGGACCTTTTCACTGTAATGGAACCTATGAAAGAACCTTTCTAGCAATCTGGACTCATCTGTGTCTCTACCTAGCCCACTCTGCACTAAATTTTCTAGGATCCTATCTCTGGGGAGGTACCTCTACCTACACACGCCTCTGTCTAGGCTTCTCAAATCCACCACCTCAACCTCTAACATGACCACCCCACATTCGAGGTCCTACAACTCTCTGTACCCTAGGATCTCTCTGAACCCTCTACCTCTGAGGTCTCTTGCCATCTCCATCACCATCATCATCATCATCATCACCACCATCATCATCAGATAGATCATCAACATTAGGAATGAGATTATCTGGATCTGTAAATCTAACAAAGAGATGTCGTAAGAACCACTCCTAATACTCATCAGACATCCCTACATCAGCTACATGTGTCATCAGATCCCATCTCACAAATCCAAGTTGATCAATCTATGCACAGGCATACTGATAGTCAACCTGAGCTCCCCACATGGATCACTCTGCCTATATGCTAGCATAAAGTGCCATACCCTGGGGCATATCCTGCACTCGGCCATACTGATGAAGCACTCTCTTGAATAAAAATCTCTCTATACATAGTGATGATCGACCAATCATCCACCGAGGGGAAAACATATAAGGCAACTCATCATCGTCCTCTTGCCACCTCTCATAGCTCAAATATGGTCTGCAGATGACTTGATCGATGTCATCAATAGTACGATGCCAAAAATCAACCTTTCCCAGATGATGTTGGATAGGCATACCATCGTATAGAAAAAAATACAGATATCCTCAGGCCGTCACTCATGCCGAGACAAGTCTGGTAATAGGGATATGCTCCCAATTCCACAACTATAGTAAAATCGCACCTACTGAGATAGATGCACCGCGCCTATATACAATCTCATGAAGATCATGGTAAATCTGGGCTAACACAAATGAACCCCATTCGAATCTCCGAGGATGTGCAATCATGTCCTCTAATATATGGCCCCATTCAACTGCAAAGCCATGACCTCTCCTATCAGGAAGCAATAATCCTCCAATAAATACTCCTAATAGTGATAGTAAGGTAGGAAATGAAGAAAATTGTACCCATGTAATGCGATCATTCTCAATGGTGTTGTCTCTGAACACCCATCTGCACACATTTCCATCATAAACTGAATCATAGTATACTCGCTCTCCACGTGTCAGGATCCTCAATAATCTGTATACATCCTCTGGTGTGATAGTCATCTCACCGAGGGGTAGATGGAAAGTGTTATGGTTAGAGTGCCATCACTCTGCCATAGCTGTTAGTAGACCTTAGTTCACCTAAAACTAAGGGAGATCAAGAAGGAAACTAAGACCACATGTTTCAATAGTACATCTCTCAGAATGAGTAAGCTCATCAACCAAATCAAAGATCCAAGAAACTACACCTCGTACTCATAACTTATGGTAGTGTTCCTACATTTTGAAACAAAGTGAATTATATTAGTCTTTCTATCGGTGGAACATTCTAAGTCAATGAAACACATTAAATCTATCCTTTCTCTATTTTGAGCACATCAACCGATTGTTCCTAACCTCTAGATCTTGAAAAGGAATCAATTGAGCATCATTTTAATTAATTTAATTGGCATATCAAACATTAATTGATATGATTTTTCTAATATCCTAAACACTAAGTGACATCATGGAATTACATTTTCTAGCTTGGAAATCAATCACATCTTTTCAGACGTTCAATTGAGGGAAATTGTATCCTATCTATTTTTAACTTTTCTCAAATTTTCTTGGAGGTGGGACTTGATTAAGTGTACATGACTTTTTAGCCTCGCGACATTGAACATTTTATACATGGCACTTTAATCATTGGAGGTGGCACTTATCAAGAATGGAGCCTTTTACAGTCCTAGATGACTTTAAAATTCTCCTAGATGGCCTTGAAATGATAATGTTTCATAGGCGGCGCAAAACTAATTAGGTTGCAAAACTTAACCTAAGTCCTAGGCAGCTCTAGATTTCTCCAACATGGCTTTAAAACGTGTAGAGGTGGTGTTGGTTGTGTTTCGTGTTTTTGTTGTTTTGCCCTGTTCCTTGCTCTCCTCTCTGAAAATTTTCAGGTTCTCTTGCTTATTCTTTGTCAAAATCCTGATAAACCCTGCTAAAACCCTAAGGCTAAATGCTAAACGATGCATTTTGAAACCCCTTAGGCATGTCTTTCTATTTCTTCATTACCTTTTTCAAGTCACTAAAGGCATGTGCTATTTAAAAGTTTAAGTCAGGTCTCTTGATCGCGTTACCAAAAATGAATATGCCAAAACATCTCCCGACTTTGATTTTACCTTGTGTCGCTTAGTCTCATTAAGAAATCGAATATTCCATCTGTGTATCGAGACTTAGCGATTTCCTTTTGGTCGGGTTGTCGCTTAATATCATGTTTTGAGCTTTAAAATGAATGGGACCCACCTTCAGTCAGGTGATCGCGTGAAGAGTCAACAGGTCAAAGAAATGTCTTCCGACCTTGCACCTCCTTCATGTCGCGTGATCGCTGGATCAGGACATTCAAACAGTTAAGGTTTCTCTTCAGTCGCGTGGTCTCGTGATATTTGGCGGTTAGTGGATAACAGTCCCGACCCAGCGACTGACAGTTTTAGGTTAAGTGATTTTACTCAGTCGGGATGTCGCCAGAACAGGGGTGATGAGTCAGACTTCCAGAATACATAAAGTGGACGAAGTAATAGATGACATCTGTCAGGATGCTATTGGTTGTCGTGTGATCGCTAGATGAAAGAAAAGGATCAAGCGATAAGGAGACTTAAGTCATGTTACCCTTGGTCGCTAAGTCTCGTGATATTTTAAGGGTATGTGAAATTGTAAGGCGATTAAAAGACAGCCGTTCGATGAAAAAGTAAAAAGATCTAATGGTGGTCGCTAAGTCTGGTGATAAAAGTGCCCTAAGGAAGAAGTCCTTCCGACTCAGTGATTAAGGTATGTCGCGAGGTCGCTGCAAACAGAAAAAGGCACGTGCTTTTAGAAAAGGATTAAGTAAAGTCTATCACCCGACTCAGTGACCAAAGGGTTTTCGTGAAGTCTTTAAATGAGAAATGAACATCTAGCGACTTGGCAATTACCATGAAATGTTAAATGTAACGGTTTGTCGCGTAGTCTGGAGATAGAAATTGAGTTATGGTTAACCCTGCGCGACTAAGATTTTCACATAGTCGCCTGATCACTGGAAATGCTTGGGTTACCAGAGGTAAGGAATTACATGGTCACCAAATATGATGATTAGACCATGGTTAAGGAGATGTGCTCATGACAAAGAGACTTTATGAGGTCGCGAGGTCGCCAGGTAAACAAAATCTATAAAAGCGGCGCCAAGTGGAGGACGTGACAGAGAAGATCACCTGGCGGCCAATCAGATAAAAGAATTTTTGATTACCGTGTACAAAAGGTAGCTGAGATTGATGATAGAGAACGAATCACAGAATGCCATGTCAGCTATCTTAACCATTTTTGTGATTGCGCCAAAATACTCATGATTTAAATTTGATTTCTTGTCACCTCGAGAAACTACGGCTAGGTTTTTGAATGTTTCATGGCATATCAAATTAATTACAGAACTGACGTTTCTAAACTTTGAGCCATGTACTTTGAACCTTGTGGCTATAAACAGAGGAGTTTGCATTCATTCCTATTCACCTTATTTTGTGATATCAGAGCAAAGTTATTATTTTAGAGCAAAAGGTGATATTCAGAGCTATTACAGTGTTCTCGAGTAATTGAAATTTCTGAGTGATATACAGAGTTGTGCTTAGATTTGTTTCAATATCGTTCCAACCAGAAATTCAAAAGCCTACAGAAATGAGTACTGCTATGAGCATGGCTTCAACTAGTGGAGGCAGTGGAGATGATCCAAAAGGAAAACCTAGCTTCTCGGATGAGTTTCTGCAGTTGCTGCCAGGGTCCACTCAAAATAGAAAGATTGATGCTGGTGTTTTTAAAGATGACTTCAAGGATATCAGGGATGCAAATACCCCAGGAACAACAGGTTATTCTCTGTTCACTTATTTTTATAAAAATTCTGATAAGCCTATCCCTGTGTCAAACCCTTGGATATCTGGACTGGGTAGGTTATTAGTGCCTGATGTTTTCCTTAATGTTGACCTATTTCTAGAACTGGCCAATCATTATGATGTACTCAAAAAGACCATCAAAAGGGAGGATGGCACTAATTTTCTTGTGTTAAATAGAAATTCATTTATGCAAGAATTTGGCTTGTTTAGCACCATGTCAACCAAAATTGACATCAAGAAGCAAGAGAAAAGATATACCAATAAGCCTGGTGTTGCTAGGGGCTTATTGAAAAAGCATATGCCACAAGAAATACGAGATCATATAAGTCCTCAGACTGGAGCTTACCCATATTTTTACAAGG
>MU227340.1:6234472-6250555 GCA_018584345.1 Thuja plicata | reverse complement strand
CACATAAGCTAAAACTTGTTTAAAGGACCTCTGTCAGCAGGACACTGTCCATGTTATTGATTCCTTGAAGAGAGAATCATTTAGGTTGTCCCTCCTATCAAGAAAAGGAAGAAGGATTGAAATCCTTGTCTCATTGGTTACTGTCATATTTAAGATTATGATTTGTATGGTTAAATCCTGTATATGATTATGCTTGATCATTTACAAGGTATTTTATGAGCTTGTCCATTAGAGATACATGACAAATCAGTGTCCACATTAACAAATACTGTGTTAACAGCCATCATTAAAGGTAAAACCTGCCTGAGTAGTTGTGGAACTCAAAAATGAAGAAGGACCCTATCTAGTCCTTAGCAATTAGGATTTTCTTGTCTCTGAATCAGGAGTAAAGGTTCAAGGTTCATATAGACATTTCAAGCATTGTGATTCATACAAGAAAAATCTTTAACAGGTGGCTTTTCACTAGTCTAGGCGGCCTTTAAAGTTTCCTATGTGGTATTTTACAAACGTCTATCTAAAAAGCAATAAAAAATTGCAATAACTGCTATTTAAATGAGCAATAAATGCACTAGAAAGGTTGAAATCACTCACTAGAGGTCCATAGTCAGGAGGTTTCTAATACTGGCGAGCTCTCTCAAACTGATGCTCTCGAATGGGGACCACCATTACTGTCAATCGTCACAAGATCATAGCAAAATATCAATAGTAAAAAGTGAAAATGAATAGTAAATTTGGGTTTTTCAACCTAATTAAGCTATTCTACCCTAATTCTTGAAGGTTTTTTTGTCCTAGTTGGATTTAATTACATATTATACACACTGGGGCATCTTCTATTATCTTTTCTAGCATCATTGTTTATTAGAAATGAAATCATCTTGGATTTATTCATCATCAGTTTCATCAAATTTTTGGCATCTGAACATAAAAATGTTTTCATTTTTGAGGAGGCATCATCATATCATCAAAATAGGATTCTACATCACATTTTTTTATCAAATCTGGGGCATTAAAAATTCAAAATTTATTAGTGGGGCATCAAATCAAGTTTTGCATCAGAGTTTTGCATCAGGGTTTCACATCAAGTTTCAGATCAGGTTTCACATCAAGTATCAAATCAAGTTTTGCATCAGATTATCAATATGAGGTGTTGCATAAATCAATCAAATCAATGATCAGGACATCAAGTTTTCTTTCAAATCAATGCGCTTCGCACATCAATTAAAAGAGGGGCATTTGTAGACACCTAAAATTGACCAGGTGTGTCTTAAACATCCAAATTTGTAAATCTTAGCCAATTATCCTAAATCTCATCAAAATGCATTAAAATGGATTAAAATCATTCAAATGGACATTTATCAAGCAAATTGGACAAAATCAAAGGATTAAATAATCATGAAATCAAATAATCAAATACAAGTCTAAAAGGGATCAATCAAATTATATAATTGATTTTAATCAATTGATTGTATAGTTTTAAATCAAAAATAAAATTGAACCTATTCACCCTTACATGGCTAATTTAAATAAAGGATTGAATTAAATGAATCCTAATTTCTTTCAACTCAATTTGATCAACCAATGAGAATTGAGGACTTTGTCTTCCTGTCCCACCCTTTGAGGACAACCATTTAAATGGTCCCCCCATTTGAAACCATTTGAGGGATCAAACTCAACCAAGGATTAACCCATGGTAAATTCACTCTACCCCCTACCCTTGGGAATTTTCTATAAATACAAGCCATTTTCTATGCATTTGATATCCTAGAAATTCAAGTGTAAAGCATCCTCATTATAGGCAATTTTTGAGCAATTAATAACATTTATGGGTAATTGAGAAGAATTTTATCATTTATAGAAGCAATTGTTTATTTGAGGAGCATGTCTTAAGCACTTTGAATTAGAATTTCATATCATCTTGAGAATTTGAGCTAGATCTAGACATTTTATATTTAAATTTCTCATTCTAGGATTGTCCTTGAGAGAGATTAAGGCTGAGAGCTCTCTTAACAAAGCTTAGATAGGGAACCATGAGATGTCATGGATTTAATTGCAATTCTTAGATTAAATTTTTGTATTTATTTCCATAGAATTGTAGTTTAGAATCCTAATTTCATGAAGGTGTAATTTCTCACACACAATAATGGAGAGTCAATGAGTGTCTGGTTAACACTTAGCACTTTCTTACTATCATCTATTGGTTGAATCCAAAAGTATAAGGTATTGCAAACAGTTGATTTTTTTTCTGGATTAGGTGTACCCACCTTGGTTTTGTAGAGCCAAAAGTGCATAGGGAATTCTTGTCCCTATAGTTGGTCTAGTTACCTTGCAAAGCTCTCATACTTGGAGCTAACCACTCCTAACATCATTGTCAAGGTATATTGGTGGCTTCTCAAAGAATAAACATTTTCAAACACCAAAAAAATGTTGACTCTATTGTGGAGTGAGAAGTATATTGTTGTAAGTGACTAGTAGGTTGACCATTGGAAGCATAGAGTTATCTTTTTGTTGTCCTTTTCATGTGAGTTTCATTATTTTCCATATTCATCTTAGTTAGTGTTGTGTTTTCCCAACTTGTTGGGTGGCAAATCTAAGTTTTCTGTGCAGTAGTGCTGAATACCATATTTTATTTTATACACACTTTCTCAACACAATTCAAAGAAATACTAGATCTTGGGTGAAAAGACATCCTAAAGATAGATTACAAGGTGATTTCCCAACTAATTCTTAGGATAATCATCCAAGGAAAGGAAGGAATAATGGGGTTCTCCCCTTGAAAAAGAGACAAGACAAGAACATTAGACAAGAAAATCCAATCCAACATAGTCATGAAGATAATGTTTCAAAATATAAAGAGGCTGTGGATTTGGGACTGGGTGTATATGAAGACTATCATTATCCTAGTGAAAAAGAGGTTTCAGTGTCTGATACTACTCTCCTAGATTCTGACAACATTGTTGAAGAAATTGTTGAATACATATGAGAATACAAGTACAAATTGCCATCAGACAACGAAGAAATAAGGATAAATAAAATAAGATAAGAAAAAAATAGATCATGCTTGAACAAAAGAAGAGGAAATTGCCAAACGTGGAGGAAATGAACTATGTTGAAGAGTCTGAAAAAGTTGAAGAGGAACCTATCATCTAAAAAGTTCTTTCTAATCATGATCTTATGAAGAAAGGGAAGAAAAAGATGACAAAAGTTCAAATAAATGAACCTGTGAATCCTAAGATTCAGTTAGATTGAATGTCTAAATTGGACACTGATCTTGAAAGGGATAGATTGGAGAAAGAAATCATAGATAAGGAGAATGAAAAGGCAAAGTTGGAGGCTACTTCTTTGAAGATGAAGAAGAATGTGGATTTTCTCAGACAAACTTCTAGGCCTTCTCATGCTGGTGCTGAGTCAACTACAACAAATGCCAGGGCATCTAATTCTCAAATTGAAACCCCTTTTCAAAGGAGACCGATCCATGCAAAAAGGTATAAGCAATTTTATTTCCTTGATATTCCTGGTTATCCTAATGCATTCCTTAATGAAATTAGAGATAAACTACCTAAGTTTGCTAGAAATAATGTTATTAGTTCTGAAGATCATCTAAAAATGTTTATTGATATGATGGATGACTATGAGATTGTTCATGAGGATGTATTGATGAATATTTTTGTTCAGTATTTAGTTGAGGATGCTAGGGATTGGTTTAGGGGGTTATGTTATGGTTTTGTGGGGTCTATGGATGAATTAAAGGGTTGTTTTAAAGAAAAGTATGGTGATAATTGACAAATGAGGGATTTTTATTGAATGAATTCAATAATATAAAAAAGAATAAGAATGAGGATGTTGTTGAATTCAATACAAGATTCAGAGAGCCATACATAAAATTTTCCAAGTTATGAGGCTTGATGATAAGGTATGTCTTTCCACTTATATAAATTCCTTTGATTCCAAAATGGGGTACCTTCTAAGAGACCAGAATCCTAAAAATCATAGAGATGCATATAAGATAGAAGTGAATATTGAGACTAAGAGGAGAGTGTCAGAGAACTTGGGTAGAAGAGAGGATTGGAATCCTTCTTGGAAGGAATTAGATAGGTCGTCGACTGATAAGCCTAAAATTGAGGTCAATATGAAGCAGATTCTAAGCCCCATTAAGGATTTTAATATGAACAAAACAAGAATGTTAGGGCTCCAAGTAGTGAAAAACCATTCATAAATAACTTTAATAGGTAGCCAAGAATGCATAATTACGCATATACTACTCAGTGGAAAGATGGGAATCCCATCCTTCAACAAAGAAAAGAAAATCCTAATGATAGGACCCCTGATCCTCTCCAAAGATAATCTATCAATATGTGTGATGATTTTTCTTGGTGCATGACTTGTCAATCTCCACATAATCCCAATTATTATGCAGTTTCCCTAAATATATTTTCAAATGAGGCACAAAAGGAGAGGTAAGAGGAGGATAGATTGTATGATGACAGTGGTTGTGCAATGACTTGTGCACATTTGAGGAGTGAAGAAGAATCTGATGATGAAAATGAAAACCAAGGTTTATTTTCATCTGAAATGGTGAAGAAGTTGATGACATAAGGTGTAATGTCACAAGGGGTAAGGAGCCTTTTGTGGTAAGAAGACCTTCAGATGAATATATTGCACAAATTAATATAGACATTGTTACTGAAGAAAGGAGTAACTACAATTTGAGAGATATGATAGTTGGCAATACAGATGGCAGGCTAGCTAGTATGTTTATGAGTGAAGTAGAAGCAAACACTAAGCAAACACAAGGAAAATAAAATCATGTTGAGAGTGTCAAAATAATAAAGATAAAAAAATAATAAAATCCTAATAATCCAAAAGTTGTACGTCCACAAGGTAAAAAAATAATTGTTAGAGATAGGTGTTTCTTCTTCCCAAAAGGATAACAAAAAAATTGAGCATTGTTTGTCCACTCAAGTTGAAGATGAAAATGTTATCACTTTGGGAGAAAACAAATCTGACATAAAATACACCCTTGTTGATATGGGGCAGTTATTGTCACAAAACATTATCTGTTAGAAACACTAAGGGGGGGGGGGGGGGGGNGGGGTGAATCAGTGTTTATCAATTAATTATATTTCAGCCAATTAAACATATATCAAAATGTGCATCCAAAGAAACATAACACAAGAACACATAACACATGATATGATTATGGAGAACCTTGATCAGAGGAAAACTCTAGTGGGGATTAGTACCCACAAAATATTGTACTAGGTATAATGAACTTGTTAAAGTTCCTTTGCCCTGTTAGAAGCAGTCTTTACAAATTCAGTACAATGACCTGGTTAAAGGTCTAACTCTGTTAGGAGTCTTTTACAATAACCCTATTAGGGGTGGATGGCTCACTTCCTAGGCTCACTGCCCAAATAATATGAAGGCTACAACCCTTTGAATGTTGATATGCACTATATAAAAAATGAACTGTTGTAGTGACACTGTTGTCTGATCAGTTCCGTGTATGCATGGTTTCTCTTACTCCTTAAAGAGCTATATCATCTTCTAACTTCATTATATAGTACCTATGTAACTTATTCTTGCACAATAATCAAATTTTCTTACACGCTGTAACATAACAATACATTACATACTTATATCTTTACAAACGAATAGGCACAACCCAAAATATAACACTTAGTCGGCCTCTTTAACAAAATATACAATGCTTCCGAACAATTCAGCTCAAGCGTGTTTACAGAAACATTAATTACATAATTAAAAACTTATAACTAAAGGTGCTTAGCCTTAACATCACAAAATAATACACGCTAACCAAAATAGTAGTTGGCTTCTGTGTTCTGTATTCTGGACTGTTTCCTAGACTGCAGTGTACTAATCTATCTGTAACTTTTCCATATTGAAGTTCCATACCTTGTGCATTTGGATATAGCATGTATATACACCATAGAGTATATACCTAAGCATGCTTGATCTGGTGTGGTCTCTAACATGTGCGTTGATGTGCTGATCTCTATATCTGTCTATCTGCTTTGTATTCTGTACTTAGTTATTTTATCTTCTAAGTTATCTTTGATAGAAACTTAGTATGACTTTGTTGCCATGATTGACAACACAAAATAAGACATGCTTCCTCAAGAAGTCAACTTGCCAACAATTATCAAGGTCCCACTTCTGAAGATGATGAGAGTTGAAGAACAAAGGAAAGTCTTTAACATGGGTGAATAGCATTACTTCTTCAAGGACTTAGAAGTAAGACAAGAGTGAGTAAATGAGAAATGAAAAGGATAAATTTAATTATAAGGGAAAGGAATCAGAAGACATTTTATCCAAAATACCTCAGGTTTTCTTAAATAAAAATCATATGAACACTCCTTTGGGGGATGTGGACCCCTTCTTCTTAACTCTAGTTATAAATGGTAAAAAGCTAAAAAATTGCATGATAGATTCAGGAGCATCAAATACTGTCATGCCTGCAGAGATAATGAAATCAATGGGATTCTCCTCATGGAATATGTCAAGAAATGGACTCTAGAGAGATGCCTATTATAGGTACAATCAAAGCTTTTCCTTATAGACTAGTTTCATGTCTAGAGAAGATACTAGAAATGAGTGTCTTAGTTGTGGATATTCCTCCTCAGTATGGGATTCTATTGTCAAGAAAGTGGAGTGCTTCAATGGGAGGAAGTATTCAATGTGACTTGTCCTCTCCAACCTTTGATATTGTTGGTGAAAATGTTAGGGTATCTAGAGAAATTAGGACTCCTCACATGATTGTGGAAAATGAAGATGATAACATGAACTATTTCTTATATACTCACATTGGATCCTTTCAAGTCCAAGATGGGAATTTTTAAGGAGAAGGTTAGCATATGTTATTATCTAAGGAGAAGGATATCCTTATAGACAACATTGACTTGTATACAATTTACTTTGATGGTGCAAGCTCAAAAGAAGGAGTTGCTGTAGGATTTTTGTTGATAGCTCCTAGTGGTAAGACCTTCAAGTTCTCATTCACTCTGTTGTTCACATGCACTAATAATATTGTAGAGAATGATGCTTTAGTAATTCAAATGAAGTTATATTCAAGACACAATATAAAAAAATCTTAGAGTGATTGGTGATTCTAAATTAGTAATTTCTCAGATAAGATCTAAATATGCTTGAAAGAATGAGAGATTAAAGAAGTATAGAAATAATGTTTTGTATGAAGTTGAAAACTTTGATGCTTTTGGCATTATTTGGATGGATAGAGGTAAAAAAAAATGGCAGAATTGCTAGCCAATATTGCATTGAGACTAGAAGATATTAATTTTTCATGAATCTCTAAAATAGAGGTTCAATCTAGACCATCCATTCTAGACAATGTTCAAAGATGGCTGGTCTTTGAAGATGATTTGGATATCCCGAGATTCTTGTATTATGAATCAGACTTTGGGAACAAAGAGATGGATTTTAGCAGGTATGTAGAAACTGTCGATGGTAGAGATACTATTTTTGGTAAAGATTTCTTGTAGATGAAATCAAACAATGTTCCTAAAGGATTGCTTGTGCTTGAGAAAGCCTTTGACAATAAGGACAAGCCTTTTTCCACAAGGACTATGAACAATCCAGAGGACTTGGAAGAATTGAACTTAGAGACAGATGAAGCTCCAAAGAAAGTATATATTGGAAAACAATTGTCTCCTATGCTTAGGGTGTTGTTAGTTGATCTTCTTAACAAGTACAAACATGTCTTTGTGTGGTCTTATAATGACTTGAAGGAATACAAAGAGGATCTCTTCCAACATGAAATTCCTTTGAAGGAAGGCACAAGGCCTTTCAAACATAAATTAAGACCTGTCAATCCCACCCTAGCACCTCAGATTCAAGAAAAATTGAACAAGATGAGGGATGTTGGAATAATCAAGCCAATAAGGCATTTAACATGGGTATCAAATTTGGTACTAGTAAGAAATAAAAATGGTTATATTAGACTTTGCGTGGACTTTAATAACTTGAACATTAATTCATTAAAAAACAACTACGAGTTTCCTAACATGGAAGATATGCTACAAAGAGTCACTAGATGACAGTTGATGTCTATCTTGGATGTATTTTCAGGGTATAATCATGTCATGGTCAAGGAATCAGAGTAATTCAAAACTACATTCACCACACCCTGGGGAACTTATGTGTATTTCATAATGCCTTTTGTCTTGACAAATGTTGGGGAAAATTTTTAGAGAGCCATGGATGTGCCATTTGAAAATTTCATAAATAAGTTTCTAGCAGTCTATCAAGATGATCTTGCTGCTTATTCAACAAAAGAAGATCAACATTGTGGTCATCTTGAGAAGATCATTTTGAGAGCATTAGAGTATGGGGTTTCTTTTAACCCAAAGAAGTGTGTGTTTGGGGTGATAGAGGGGAATATTTGAGGGCATATTGTATCTAAGGATGAAGTTAGAATTGACCCTAAAAGGGTAGATACAATTAACAAGATCCCTCAACCAAAGAATGTCAAATGAATTCAATCCTTCTTTGGATAGGTAAATTTCTTGAGAAGATTTATTACTAACTTTGGAGAAACCAACATTCCAATCTCAAGGATGATGAAGAAAGGAGCAAAAAAAGAGTGGAATCAAGAAGCATGCAAGGATTTTTCAGATATCATGTAGGCAATTAAAGATGCTAATTTTTTAAGAACACTAGATTATGGTAAGCCTTTACAAATCTTCTCATTTGCTTCATACAATACTATTGCTGCAATATTTTTACAAAAGAATTCAGAGGGCTTTGAGCAGCCCATTTATTTTTTCACTAAGTCTTTACAAGAAGCAAAGCTGAAATATGATATCATGGAGAAGCAGGCCTATGCTTTAGTCAAATATGTCTAATCTTTTAGGTTTTATTTAGTAGGAGCAACTATGGTTGCTTATGTTCCTAGTTCTCTTGTTAAAGACATTTTAGTGCAGCAAGATGTCTTAGGGAAGAGGTGTAGATGGATAAAAAGGATCCAAGAATTTAATATTGATATTCATATTAAAAAATTTGTTAGAGGCCTAGGACTAGAAAATCTTATCGCTCAGAGAAATCTAGATGCAAATCATATATATGTGCTAAAATAAAATTAGAGGCCTTATATCTGTGATATGGACTATTGTGATTGGTATAAGGATATTGTTGGTTACTTGTAGAATATGATACTACCCCCTGAAATGGATGAAAAAAGAAGAGGAACAATCAATTTTCATGTTGTAAAGTATGTTATAATTGAAGGTCAATTGTGGTGGAGAAGCAATGAAGGAGTATTTCTCAAATGTATAGATTACGATAAATATAGAATCCTGTTGGAGCAGATGCATGATGCTACATGTGGGGGCCATTATATGGCTAATAATACTATGTACAAGATATTACGATATGGATTTTTGTGGCCAACCATAATCAATGATGCCCACAACTATGTTAAAATATGTGATGCTTGCCAAATATTTGCAGGTAAGCTTAAATCTAGTGGGAATTTGTCTTTGAAACCTGTTGCAGTTGAGGCACCTTTTCAGAAATGAGGAATGGATTTCATTAGAGAGTTCCCAAAAATTTCTATTTGGGATAATTCATGGATCTTAGCAGCAACTTATTAATTTACCAAGTGGGTTGAGGCAATTCCCGCTAAAAGAGCTACTAGTAAGGTTCTGACTGATTTCATGTTGTAGAATATCTTAACTAGATTTTGTTGTCTAGAGACTATTGTGGTAGACAATGAAATGTTTTTCATATCAAAAGAATTTAATTCTTTCTACCAGCAGTATAGGATCCAAGTCTCTTACTCATCCCCATATCATCCACAAGGGAATGGTCAGGCTGAATCAAGTAATAAGAGTCTGATTAAAATTATGAAGAGAGTGCTAGATAGGAACAAGAAGGCCTAGAATTAAATGTTGCAACATGCATTGTTGGCTAATAGAGTGATAGTCAAGAAGGCCATTGGTTGTACACCTTTTGAATTGGTATATGGTATTCATGCAAGGTTACCCAAAGAAAATTTATTGCAGATGTACAAATTTGTCTAGGAATATGATGATGACTTAGATGATGACATGAGAATTAGAATGGATGATTTGATACAAATAGATGAATCAAGGAGGTATGCACATGATAGAAATGTAAGGTTTTTGTTGCAATGTAAGAATTTGTTTGACAAGAGAGCCACTGTTAGAGGTTTTGAAGTTGATGATTTGGTCCTGATGTGGAATGCCAGACTTGAAGACAAAGGAAAACATGGTAAGTTTAATCCTATCTGGCTGGGGCCATATATAATTGATGGAAATTGGGGTTGTAACTCTTACATTATCAAAGATTTGGATGAAAATAATCTTGAACTACCAGTTCATGGACAATTTCTGAAGTTCTACTTCTCTTGAAGTCTTAAATCCATGAACAGTAGGTTGTAAATAGTTTTTGCATAGTTTTGGGTGTGTGTTTTAGGTTATTTTCTTTCTGGTTGATGGTCTTCCTATCACATAATTTTTGAATTCTTTTCATACCTATAAGAGGCATGCATCCCTAGTCAAAGCCATTGTTACACCTATTTAAAAATTTTCCTGGTTCTATGCTTTGCTCCTATTTATGCAATTATTTTAGGTCTCTAGACCTTAGTGTTTTTTATCCATCATGAAAATATGTCTGAAACCCTAAACCCTCATGGCCTTGTTATAATTTGAAGTTACTTTTTGAGTAACTTAAGTCTTTAAGCCCATGTGTTTTTATGTCTCATATCTTGGCGGGGCCCTTTCTATTTCCCTAAGTCATGTTGACTAGCGGGGTGAAATTTAATATTTCTTATTTTACTAAGTCTGGACATGTCTTTTTCGTTTTATCTGTTGAGTAAGTTGTTCTCAATTGAACGATCGGTGTTATGAATCAAGCCAGAGATGTAGTAACTTTAAGCTTCAAGAAAAAGTGAATGTTCACCATGTGTCCTGTCAGGTTGAATATTCTCAAGTGATATGGAAACTTGGCGGGCCTCTTATCTCTTAATATCTAAACCAAATCAAATATTCTCTTGTGATTGTGAGATTAATTCATGGTCATAGATACAGTTTTTATCACGTAGCTAGGGCTAGATCTCCAGAATTGTAGTCAAGGTCTTACTTTTTTTCAACGATTCAATGAGGACCATAGATGTAGATCTAATCATGTGGCTAGCACCAGATCTCTAAATGAAGTTTTCAAGTACAAAAGGATTCATAGATGTGAAGTCAGATCAAGGGATGTCATTTAATCTTTGAATAAAAAAAGGGTTAAGGCAATGTATTCAGTGACTAGGAGATAAAGGGAATTTAGTTACTTAGAGTTAAAGGCAAGTTAAGGTTAGGGTTCCAGATGTGAGTTAGACCCAATGGCTAATGTTTTCCCTTTCTTGCAAAGATGAAGTTCTTTTTTCATCAAGGCATTGTGCCTAAATGCCATGTAGCAGATTGTTGGGTTTGGATTAGCGACAAAGTAACATGTTCAAGAATAGTTAGGTTAGGTTTCATCTAACGGTCAGCGTGAAACCTTAAGGTAGAGATGAAGGTAGTTTACCATTAAGGCATTGTGTCTAAGTGACAAGTAGTGGCTTGTGGGACCTGGCCAAAGATCAAGCAAGGTTAATAAGTGAGAAATTCAGATTTGATCGTGTGGTCAATTATTTTCCTTGAAGAGAAGATGAGTGAAAAATACTTATCAAGGAATTTTGCCCTTACACCATGTATCCAATGTGGGTCTGGCTTAGCGTTGAGGGTAAATTAAAGAATGTTCAAGTCAAATCTGTTCATGTAGCTAGCGTATTCCCTCAAGCCAAAGATGTAACATGATTAGTCATTAGGGAATTACACATGTATGACACATATCCTATCTAGGAGGTGGGACCTATGATTAGTAAAGTGGTGGTCAGGTAAGCCGTAGTCAAGATAAATTATATCTAGTGTTTATCACTTTTCCTTATGAAGAAGATGCATAAAATGTAAACTTTGAGGCATTGCACCTAGCGGCCACGTAGCCTTAATGAGTTTGTGGTTCCTACAGTTACAAAGCCAAGGGTAAAGTTAATGAGTGGTCAAGTGTAATAGGAGATTATAGCTGGCATAAAGCCTCAAATGAAAGATATTTTTGATCTAACCTTCAAGGCATTGCACCTTTCCACCACATGTCCCAAGTGGGTCCAAATAAGTGGCAAGGTAATAAAGTATAGAGATAGTAAGTTTAAAAGGATCTAACGGTGGGTGTAAAGACTTATAGAAATGATGATGATCATATAGTGTTTGAGGCATTGCACCTTTGTGACACATGGATAAATGATGGGACCCAGTGAGAAGTAAAGAAAGGTAAAGAAGTTGTAAGTGATGACATGTAACTAATTAAATGGTTGATTATACTAGGTTGAAGATGATGTAAGACATTAAATCAGTTAATGGTTTGTATTTTTGTTGATGTCAACTTGATATCATCTATATGGTCATACACATAATGCCAAAGACTTCAAAGAATAAATGGAATAGAGGTTATGCTTTCAGTAACGCATAAAAGTCAAGTATTCACCAAGTGACAGAATACACCAGCAGAGTGCACACCATCGGTAAAGACATAAATAAAAGTCACAGTGATACTTGACAAGCAAAAGACAGTATTGCCTGATGAAGAAGAATCAAAATATGCCCGATGAGCTAAAAATAGTGTTGCCCGATGAACAAGATCCAATGATGCCCAAAGGAAAAAGATCCCAAAGCTAACTGAAGCAACACCAATGGAACTAGAAGTTGTCACCGATGATGAACTGTAGAATTGACCAACAGAACAACGAGATCAGAAAATGACAAAATATCTAGCTGGTAGAGCTAAAAGATAGACTTAACTGGCTGTTTGATTTGTTTTATTCGACCACAGTTAAGTAAGTGATTTAAAGATGATTTACACAGTTGGCAAGAAGATAACTACAAGATAAATCAGGAGTTAAATCCATAAATCAATTTGGCTGGATTTTTTTTCACGCCAAGAATCAAGAACCAAGAATTAAGGAATATTATGTCTATTTAAGAGACAAACATAATTCATTCTCTATGGTGGTCAATAATCAATCATATACACGGGGGAGTGAACTGATAGAAGATGCTAAAGAGAAACTGATGAAGGATTAATTTCATGCAGTCCTGATCAATCAAGCTAAGGGAGAGATAATGAATTCTACAGACACTGATAGACATAAAAGCACAGCATCACAGAGAAGAAAGAGTTAAGTACAAAGGAATTGTATTGATACATTGATCAGAAAGATATTATAAGTAAATAGATCTGAAAATATACAATTCACTTGCATTATAAATAGGTCATTTTGTTTCAGTTTAACCATTGAAGCATTAACTCTCTTAACAGAGCAGGACTTAATAGTCTTTTTTAGTTGAGGTATATCCTAACAGATTACCAGAAGGTTGATTCATGATAGTAGCACCGGTCTTATGTAAAGCCTATTGACAGTCTAAGAAGGAGGCTAATTCAAGGATGGTAGTAAGATTTGCATAAATCCTATTGACAGTCATGAGACTGATTCAAGGATGGTAGCATAGATACCAGATACTAAGTGACAACCTATGTATTGAAAATCCTCTAACAAGGTCACACTTAATAGTGTGTTTGTAACCTTTAATAGGGTTGGCTCCCAACAGGGCTCACTTCAGAAGAGTGAAAATTTGGGTTACTAGTCCCAGTGGTTTTTCCCTTAACAAGGTTTCCACGTTAAAATCCTTATGTTATATGTGTATGGTTTATTACTTTACTATTTTACATTCTACATATGCATTTATGGATTGACTGGTACACTCTGCATATTTACTAAGTATTGGTAAATACAGTTTACTGCTTATCGATTATCAAGGAGAATAAGGACAGAGAAGGTAAACTAATAGACAGTTATTTGTTTCAAATATTTCAAAGGCATACATCTTGTAGGGACTTAATAATTTGAGAAGTACTGATTGGTGGATTAAAGTTTGAAATTGCATAAATTTTTAAGGCCACTGATTCACCCCCCCTCTCAGTTATTACTAACAATTGGTATCAAAGCTTGTGTGCTTAGAAGGAAGGTTTCAAGACCTAAGTAAAAGATCACAAGATGAACAGAGGAGATGTGCCCAAGTTGAACAAGGAAAACTTTGCTTCATGGAAAAGCAGAATAAAACTTCACTTATCAGGTATTGGAAATGATATTACTCAATACTTAGAAACTGAATATGTGTTCCCTACATGACCATTGATAGTGGATCAATTGAGAGTAAAGCATGAACATAACTGCATGGTTATAGAACTTTCAGCCTCTTTCTCTGATGCTGAATTTGAGGATGTCAAAGATTGCAAAAATGCAAAGACAATGTGGGACAAGTTGAAACTTGTACATGGAGGTGATTCAAATGTTTTGAGAGCCAAGGAAGAAAGCCTTAGAGGAAAGTTTGATGAGCTTAGAATGAAATAAGGTGAAAAAATCACAGAGTACAACACAAGAATAAAGGAAGTAGTCAATTCTATATGTGGTGTTCGAGGTACACTTGAAGAGGAGATAGTGGTAAGTAAAATCTTAAGAACCCTATTGCCCATATATGCTATTAGAGTCTCTGCTATTGAAGAAATGAGAGTAGTAGCAAATAATATAGTCACTCTTGATAGCCTGATTGGTAGACTAATTTCATTTGAGATGAACAATTTTGATAATAGTGTCTTACCAAGCTTAGAGTCTGCATTCAAGTCTTCTGTGAGAATAAGCAAATCTAGTCAGAGACATTCATCTATTAGAGTCTCTGCTATTGAAGAAATGAGAGTAGTAGCAAATAATATAGTCACTCTTGATAGCCTGATTGGTAGACTAATTTCATTTGAGATGAACAATTTTGATAATAGTGTCTTACCAAGCTTAGAGTCTGCATTCAAGTCTTATGTGAGAATAAGCAAATCTAGTCAGAGACATTCATCTAGAAGAGACAGTGAAAGTGAAAGTGAAGAAGAAGATCTAGATGAAATTGAAGCACTCATGGAAAGAAGAATGCTAAGAGGAAAAGGTAAATACAAATGCAAGTTACCACTTGTATGTTTTAATTGTAAAGAGATTGGACACTTTGCTGCTAGATGTCCCAAAAGAAAAGATGACAGAAGTGATAACAGATTTTTTGAGAAGAATTATGATAGAGGTGATAACAAAGATTACTGAGGTTACTGATGATCAAAAAGAAGTGATACCCAAGATTACAAGGACAAAGGAAAGAAGGCTATCTATCTAGCTGCTTGCAAAGATGAAGATACTGACACCGAACTAGATGATGATGTTGAGATAGTGTTTGTAGCTGTAAAGGATCATTCAGATGAAGATGAAAGGTATGAAGAAATTGCACTCATATCTAAGATCAGTAAAAATAATATCCAGATTATAGATAGTGGCTTCACTCACCATATGACCGGTGACAAATAAAATTTCAACACTTTTGAATACTATAAAGGTGGTACAGTAAGAATGGGAAATGATTCTCCTTTTCAAATTGAAGGTAAAGGAATAGTAATGCTAAATAACTTGATTAAATGTGAAAATGCTTATTGGGTAAAAGGATTGAATTATAATCTATTGAGTGTTTCTCAGCTGAATAATTTAGGTCATAAAGTAGCATTTGAGAACAAGAAGGCAAAGATCTTCAGTGAATTAGGAACACTGATTGGTACCGGTGAACAGACCAACTGATTGGTACCGGTGAACTATCTAAATGATACTAACCCCACTTGCTTGATGATTGGAAACAAAGACATATGGCTATGGAAAAAAGGGTTGTGTCATGTGAAATTTGACAACATGATGAAGATAAGTAGGAAAAGAAGTGTAAGAGGCTTACCGACGATGACAAAGGCAGACAACATCATTTGCACAAATTGTCAAAAAGGTAAAATGACAAAGTCTAGTATCAAAAGAAAAATCCATACATCTGATGATATTCTAGAATTAGTCCATACTGATTTATGTGGACCTATGAGAACAAAGAGCTATTATGGAGATAGATATTTTATTCTCTTTGTTGATGATTATTCTAG
>MU227340.1:6161094-6221557 GCA_018584345.1 Thuja plicata | reverse complement strand
AGGGAGTTGGTATGAAACAAGTGCACTTGGTTTCAACATATGTGTTGTAACTTGAAAAAGGGTATTCAGATCCATAATTGGTTTGGGGAGTCCTTTGGGAAAGTTTGGAGAAAAGTGCAATTTTCTCACTGGTAAGGGCTGGTAGGGCGATGCATGAATGGACAGTTTGGTCAAAGGTGATAGAATGGTCACAAGAATGGGTCTAGGTGTTGGTAAGTAGATGATATGAGTGTGATGAGGTCCTTAGAGGAGTTGGGATCACCATTAAGATCATAGTTGATAGTTGTGGTTGCATAAGCATAGTGAATGAAGGGTGCATAGCATGGAGCTTGAAGCATGATTGAATGGTTGAGTGTGAAGAAGTGGATGAGTTGAAGGTGTGGAGTCTAGTGGAGGCTATTTACCACTAGGCTTTGCATTAATAACTAAATGTGGTAATAACATTTCTTGTAGCTCAGTTACTTGTTCTCTGATTTTCTTGTCTTCTTTCTTTAAGTCTCTTCTCAATCGTTGTTTTTGAATTGCCTTGGTGTAATGCATCTGCAATGCATGTTTCTTGGTTGATAGAATGTTTGCACTATCCTTTAGATCTTGATCTAGTTTCTTTATCTATTCACTAATCTCAGTAGTGAGTTGATATAACGTGCATAACTGTTGTAGAATTGTAATGGCTTTAGATATAAGAGTTTCTAAAACACTTACAAATTTAGATAAAGTTACCTTAGTTACTACCACTGCATGGCTGATCTTCTTTGTGACTTCGTATTGTATCTTCTTCTCAGTTCACTCTTCCAATTTCTACTTGGCATCAATGTTAGGTCTATTAACTCCCTTGATGAGAACTACAAGTTGATCAATGATGGGGGTTGTTTCATTGATATCTAAGTCATGAAAAACTTTGTGTAGAATCTCCTTGTCAGCTTCTAATACTTTTGCATTCTTATGTTCTTGTATTAATTTATCCTCTACTACTTTCTTGGTGCACAATTCACCATATTTCTTCAATATTTCTGGATCGAGTGTTCTTGAATCCCATGGTATAATCTCTATGATTTCATCTAAAGTAACTGTATCCTTGCTTCCTTTATTCTTCTTCTTTTTCTTTCCTTGAACACTGGATGAAGGAGATAGAGTTAGTTCTAGTTGAGCCTTTTTCTCAGTTTATTGATTTTGTTGCTCGGTACTTGGTGTGATGACTTGGTGAGGTGCCTCAGAAACTGACCTTGTTTCTAGAGTAGAAGTTTCTACCCTATTGTTTGTATTATCTATATTACCTTCACCTTTTCCTTCTTCATCAATGGTCTCTTTAGGTGCATCACCTTGTGTTGTTCCAAAACTATGCTCGGTCTATGTACCTCTCTTAACACCCTTATCTTCATTTGTACCTGTAACCTTCTGAGGTTTCATCTTCTATACTTCACTCTCTATTTTAATAGCTTGTACTAAAATAGGTAACTGTCCTGGTATACTTACTCAGGCGATCTTTGTTGTGTCTTCTTCATCTAGGGTCTCAGTTTCTCTAACTATCTCACCTTCTTTAGCCTTATCATCAGGATCACCTTCAGTTACTCCATTTATTGTGATCTCTAGGTGACTCATATTATTCAATAGTTGACGAATTCCATCCAATACATTGTCAACATCTACATCATCAACATCTATTGGTTCTATGCTCGGTCGATCTCCCTCAGTATCGATTGTGGATCCAATGTCTATTTATTCCTCGGTTTCCTTGATTTCCTCTGGTGGATTTAGTAGTTTATTCCATATTTGGGTGCTCTAAATATCCACTTCCTTCATATTTCCCTATAATATGGTTAATGCTCACTCGTACCTTCTTAGGAAATTTCTTGGCATACTGCTACATGATATCATTTATCTATTCTACTGTACAATCAACTTTAATAAGACTGAGAGATGCTTCTCTCATCTGATTCTTAGTTTGAAGTTAATAGGACCATCTTGATTATATCTTATCATATAACTTAGATGGTAGGTAAGGATCAAATTCAACTGGAACTTGTTTAAATTTGATCATCATACCTATGATTTCTTTTTCAAGTTTATCCTTGTGCTCAGTAATCAGATCAGAATATGCATGTATCTTGGGATGTCCTAACTATCCGGTTGTTAGGATTTCCTCTACAATTTCATCAATGGTTTGAGGTATCTTATATTTTTCAACCTTTAATTGATCTGGATTGTCATCAGAATCATCCTTGTCATCCTTATTCCTTACATATTTTTTCATTTGTCTCAGTGTTGGTTTCTCGATAGTGCGCTTCTATTTTCTTATTCTGTATGTGAACTTTGGTGAGAGTCTTCTTATTTTTGTAATACCTTTATTTAAAGGTGGTGAAACTGTAGTTATAGATTGTGATCTGGTCTTTGGTGGAGACTCGGTCTTTATGCTTTTTCCCCTTTTGGCCTTAGGTTCCTTATCTTATGCTTCATCTGACTCGGTGGCATCAACAACATGTTTAGGTTCATCATCTTGAATGACTGAGGTCTGCTCCTCAATATCATCTACATACTTATCCAATTCTTCATCTGTGATAGAAAAGTTTCTCTTCAAATTCTTCACAATTTTAGTCTTTTTCTTGCCCATCTTTTGAACTTATAGACCTATAGATATTCAGGTCTCGGATTCATCAAGTATGCCAAATCTCATGGTAGATTTATCAATTGGTTCATTCAACAAATTTTCTATAGCTTCTGAAGCAATATCAATATCTAACTCATAATCTAAAGGAGGTAGCCATGATGTCCTTGATTATACTATCTTGATTAGAGTAGTGTCAGAGTCTACTATAAAAAAATATATCATCTTTGTACTTATCTACCAATTGTAGTGGAATACAAATCATCTTTTCCATCCTAGCCTTAAACTTAGCAAAATAGTCATTCATGACTGGTTCAAAAATTGTGGTTAATCTTGTAATCATATCATTGATTTGTATTGTAATTGGTCAGTTGGACTTCCATTTAACTTTACCAATGGAAGGAAAGAAATTTTGTATGTATAAAAATTTACATAGTAGTGTGCATGCTAAAAATGGACCTCTAATTTAGTAGTACACTTCAACATAGTCATTATACTTCAGTTGCATACAAGAATGAATATGGATTTATTCATCCTGCATGTCTGAAAGAATCGACCTGTTGTCTTCTAGAAGATAGGAGTGTGAGCTTTCTCTTAGATCATTCCAAACTCAGTGACTACACTAGAGACCTAAATGAAGCATTTTAAGCTATGATAAATGATCTAAGATGATATGCATAAACAGTTTGTTGTTCATCCAAGCTAATTAAGATTGATTTTAGAAGCACCAAATTGAAAAGTGAAAGATTCTTTTTAAAACCCAAATTGAATGTGCTATAATGATTAGATTTGCATGCTTAAAATTAAAAAAACAATGCTAAATTATAAATGCTAAGAAAAGAGAAGAAAATGCAGCATAATAACGTTAGAAGAAAGTTAGGATCCTTTGTGAACGAAAAGAGTTTCTCTTTTATATAATTCTCTCTCAAATCGATGGTTAAGATCGAACAAAAAGAGTGGCTTAGATTCAATTGAAGAAGCACAATCCATGTGCAAGTGATGTGATTGGTTGAGAGAGTCAGTTGACTAAACTGATTGATCAATTATTTTGGAAACTTCCAAAGTCAGTTTACAGTTAACTGAAATGTTTCAAAAATGATAAACAATGGAGAATCAGTTAACTAAGTGGAACTAGATTGTTTCCATTTTGATAATCAGTCAACTAAATTTGATGATGTCATATGAATTTTTAATAATTTAATTGATTTTGAATTCACATTTAGGTTTTTATAATTAATTTAATTCCTTTTTGATTTAATTGACAATTTTGTAATTTTTATTTAATTAATATATCAGAATATCAATTAAATAATTAACATAAGGTTTATTTGCCAATGTATTATGATTTTAGGAATTAATTAATTAATCAAGTATGATGATTGATTAGGACCTAGGGTTTAGGTCAGATCAGTTTGAATTTGATGAATTGCCTATTTGATTTAGGACTTAGAATAATCAAGATTAGGGTTTCTTGATTAATAGTTGAGAATGGGGGTCTAGGGTTTAGGTGACCATATTTAGGTGATTACAAGTAGTATTGAACCAAAATTACATGCGTTTGATTGTGTTTTAATTAAGTAAAAGTAGGATTTGAAAGGTCCCGAAACCTTGTACAAAAGATCAAAAGATAGACAAAGTTGATCAGTCAAACAACCAAAAAATGGGACAAAAGAGGAACAGGGGCACTAGGCCCTACAATCCCAAAAAGTAGAAAAAGAAAAATCTAGAGGAAAAGATAGCTCAAAACCAAAAGAAAGCGCATAGGGAGCTAGCTAGTCTCCATCACATGTTTTGCCTACTCCGCAAGGAGCTCTATATTATCCACTGAAATCCTAAGGTCTTCAAGGTCTGTGTCTTTCTTCTTTATGATTGAATGAGTACAAATTCCATTACCCAGCCCCTCTTTGGATTCCTTACTCTCCTCCCCTCTATTGGCCTCAAATCTCTCCATCAGGTTCTTTCATTGCTCAACAAACACTTTAAGAATATTAAAGCTCTGCTCGCAGATTTTTCTAACCATCAGATCCATTTTTCCATTTTACCTTCCATAGAAGACAGACGCTCCTCAATATTTCTGACTTCCACATATTTTTTGTTAATCTTATCCTCCATGGTCAACACTTTAGTTCCCAACTCCCCAAAGGCTTCACCTATTTTAATAGCTTTAGTCCAGTTCTGCAAGTTGGTTGCCATAGACTCTTCCCCAAAGGTAGCAACTTTTATCATACTCACAATCTTAGCCTATTCATTGATATCAGTCTCTATTTTCATAATATCATGTGCTATGGTAGCCATGAACCTCCCAAAAGAGAGGATTCTATCGTTCTGGTCCGCACCAATGTTGAAGCTTTCCTTAGTATTCCCTACGGTATCAGTATTAACCTTTTCCTGAAGACTAACCTCATTTTCCTCAATCTTAGTATTAGTGTTTTCCTTTTTTTTCTCTACCTTCTCCTTTTTTTCCATACTCTCATGACCAGGTTCCTCCTCATCAGAGGAAATGAGGATACCCTTGTTCCTCTTCGATTTCTTGAAGGCTGAATGCTTATTCTTGAGATAAGCTTTCCTTTTTCTCTAGCTTTTGGGGGTTTCCTCATCTTCAGTTCTGAAACCCTCCAAATTAGGGTTCATATCATCACTCTCCAGCTTTTTCTTGGAAATATTCGAAGAGCTTCCCTTCAAGCTTCCCTTACCCCTAGTGCTAGGAATGTTCTCATCCTCAGTGTCATCATCAAATCTTTCTCCCAACTCTTCATCCTATAATTTTATCCAACTTCCTCATTTTTAAAACATCACAAATGAGAACCATTAAACCTTGGTAGGAGGCATGATCCCCAAAAGGGTCTTTCTAAAACTCTTTCATAGTGACATTCATAGAGCTCATGAGATAGAAAGGAATGCTAATTTCTTCATTATGCCTAAAATAATTCAAGATAACAAAATAATGCCTGTAGGCTCTACTAAATCTGCCATCTAGGGTAAGATAACAAATAGTTGAATATAGAAAAAAATGCCAAGGGTGGCTGATATTAGCAGTACTAAATAAACCTCCTACCTTCTTTGCAAGTCTAACAGCCTCCTCCTCATTCTTAGGGAACCGATCATACACTTTTTCAGAATAACTACAGTCACGGTAAAATTTCATGCCATTCATAGGGAGACCAGTGGCCTCCACAATAAGTTCCCCAGTGATTTTTATCCATTGATTGTTGAAATTGACCTTTCCTTTTTTCCAGTTATGCATGAAGAAACTGGTAATTGCAGGGTTTCCCACATGAAGCTTCTCCATATACACTGCAAAATTCCCCTTCTAGAGGATTTCCCAAACTTTGTCATTCTGCTTCCATTCGCTACAGTCAGCAGGTTCATGTCTTTTCTTCCCTCCACCCATTCTGTATCTTCTAACAATGTTTCTCTGGTTCTCTTTGTGCTTGATTTTTCTGTTGTTCTCCTTTTCAATATTGTACTCCTTAATTTTTGTGAGCCCCCAAAATCTGTGCAAAAAAGTATTACGACACCAAGTGGCTTTGTAGAGGATTAATTCCTCATATATAAGACTTACATCACTCGTGTTATCTGTATTCATTTGAGTAAATGAACTTCATTTCGCTGCCTGCCAAAGATCAACTCCTTATGTGTAAGGGATATGAGATTGTACGACATACTGATATCATCATTCCAAGTATAGACTTGGTCACTTCTACATGTGTAGTTGGCCACCCAATCTGTACTTATATTGCCTTCATGGTACACATATCTCACAATACATTTATTCATATTTTTGATGATGGACTTGGCATAATAAAAAATATTACTAATCATCCACAAGGGTTTGGATATATTGTTGAGGGCTTTGACTATATTCAAGGAATCCCCTTCAAGCCAGACATTTTTATAACTATTTTCTTTAGCCATTATAAGACCATTGAGGGCTGCCAAATCCTAAGCCATGTGATTATTTTAAACCCCTATAGGGATAGCCCTCACAGCAATACAATGGAATTTCTCATCATGCATGATCATTCCACATCCCGCAATACCAGGATTACCTTTTGAATCCCCATCAAATTTAATCTTAATCCAGCCATTTGGAGGACTTTCTCAAACCACTCCATCTCTGTTATTATTTTGGGCTTTCTCATCAAGATTAATACCCCATTTTTTAAGAATTGCACTATCCTCTTTCCCTTTAGAATCCTCCTTAATGTTCATAATTTTGAAGTTCTCAATAATCATATTCTGACTTTTTCTGAATAAAATTTTAGGGGAGGTCTCATTCTCTCTAAAAATTCTTTCATTTCTTTCCTTCCAAATTTCCCAAGATATGTGGGGAAGGGCAATTTGCCATATCTTTCTAATTCCCTCACTCTTAGTATTAATACCCCATGAGGTGAACATATTCTAGATATCATTGGGTAAGACCTAATCAATATTGAAAGCCTTCATCCAATAGAACCAAACCTTATTAGCATAATTGCAGTGGATGAACAAATGATTGACCAATTCTTCCTCTTTCCTGCACAAAACACACATATTAGTAATATACATTCCTCTATTCTTGAGGTTGTCAAGAGTGAGGATTTTCTTTTGAATCATAGTCCAAAAAAAGATGTTGATTTTAGGGGTAAGCCCTTTGATCCAAGCCTTGGCCTAGAAGTGATTTTCATTGTTCTAGTTATTGATATTATAGGCCGATCCCATAGTGATACTACCATTCATATTATATTTCCAAATCAGAGAGTCTTCTTCTGAGTTTAGAATCATGACATTGAGAGTAATATTTAGAGATAGAAGGGCATCATCCACAGTAGTAAGATCCTTCCATTTCCCATTACAAGTATAATCCATGACCTTAATGCCAATTTTTTCTTTGCATAAGTCAGAAAAGGGACCCCAAATAGTATTCATAGCAAGAGGTTGACTACCTATCCATATATCCTCCCAGAAGTCCACTCTGTTCCCCTTGCCCACTTTCCACTTCACTCCTTTCCTTATAATATTTTTGAATTTTATCACCTTCTTCCATATACAAGAGCCCATCAAGATGTCTTTAGTATTAAGGAAGCCATTTATTGAATTAGAATTCCTGTTATATTTTTTGTGCCAAATAGAATTCAATTCACCCTTCAAGGTAAAACCCCTCCATCAAAGTTTAGCTAGGAGAGCTTCCTTCATTCTTTTGATTTTCCTTATACCCAAACCACCTTTGGATTCAGGCATATAGACTTTATCCTAGGAAATAAAAGCAAATCTATTAGTTTTTTCAACACCATTCTAAAAAAAGTGCCTTTGAATTTTCTCAATAGCCTTAGGAAATTTGTTGGGAATCCTATAGAGACTTAGGGCATAGATTAGTATACTTTGAAGAGAAGATTTTAGAAGCTGGATTTTACCAGCCTGATTGAGAAGAGCTCCTTTCTACGCAGCAAGTTTCTTATGAAATTTGTCCACCAAAGAGCTCCAAAAGGAATCAGGAGGATTAATCCCAAGGGGGAGACCCAGGTAGGTAGCAGGGAGCTCCCCAATTTGGCAATTCATAATTATGTTTATCTTGTGCTGTCTGTACTTAGAGGTGTTAATGAAATAAATAAAGATTTTATTCTAGTTGATAATCTGACCAATAGCCTTACCATAATTGTTGAGGACATTTCAAAGATTCCAGGCTTCATTTATGGTAGCTTCCCCCATAAAAATGGAGTCATCCATGAATTGCTGATGAGGGCAAACATAGTTTGAGGAGGATGGTCTTAACCCTTTGAGATCCCCTTTTCTAACAGTACTTTCAATGTACCTTCCTAGACATTCAGCAACAATCATGAACAAAATAGGAGATAAGGGATCTCCCTGCCTTAGACCTCTAGTTGATTTAAATAAGGCCAAAGGGGACCCATTCACAAGAACCGAGAATGTGGGAGAAGACACCAGCTGCATTATCAATTTTATACACTTGAGTTTGAAACCAAAGGTCCTCAAAACATTATGCATAAAATTCCAGTCAACTCTATCATAAGCTTTAGAGAGATCAATCTTCAGTATGAATCCTTCTTTTCTTTCCATAGTCAAAGAATGTATGTTTTCATTGACAGTAATGATGGAATCTAAAATTTGCCTTCCCAGAATAAAACCAGTTTGTTGATGATAAATCATCTTAGGAAGCAGTTTCAAAATCCTAGAATTTATAACTTTTGATATGATTTTGTAGGAGTTACAAAGACTGATAGGATGAAAGAGGTCCATAGTACCCCAGCTTTTTTTGGAATAAGAGAAATGAAAGTACCATTCATTTCTCTGAGAATTCTTTTAGATCCAAAGAATTCTTTAACAATATTAGTAATGTCCTTATGTATGATCTCCCAATATTCATGAAAGAAAACCATAGGAAATCTGTCAGGGCCCCGATATTATTCCCTTCAAAAGAAAAGATAGCCTCTTTAATCTCATCATTAGATGGGATGGCTGAGAGAAAGTGATTATCATTATCCATCAATATTTTAGGAATACTCTCTAAAAGATTGCTTTGAAGGTTCTGGTCAAGCTGGTCATCTTGGGATAGAAGATTAGAGAAGAAGACTTTAGCTTCCTTGGAAATATCCTCCTCTTTTTCCATTTGTTTGTTATCAACTTTGAGTTTAGATATCCTGTTGGCTGCTTTGTGCTTGGTAGTCATCATGTGAAAGAATTTTGTGTTCCTATCCCCCTCTCTAAGCCACGTGTTTCTAGATCTCTGTTTCCAAAAGATTTTCTCCTTATGTACAATGTCATGATATTTACTCAAGATTTTAGTTTCATTTTCTTTAAGAGTATTTGCATACCCTTCCTTTTGAATAGAATCCTAGACCTCTTTTAGCTCAGTCATGATATCAGATTTAGAAGAAAAAAAATTGCCAAAAGTTTCTTTATTCCACCTCTTAATACTATCTTTCACATGTTTCATTTTGTAGGTCATCCTATACATTGTCATTCCTTCTATCTTAATATTCCACCATTCACTAATTTTGAGGTACATTTCAGGATGAATGGTCCACATTATTTCAAATTTGAAAGGATAGTTCTTACTTCTAACTAAAGATTCAACAATAAAGGACAATAGGTAGTGGTCAGACCCAGCTCTGATAAAGGTAGTTAAAGAAAAATTATACTTCTGAAACCATTCACTAGAAATTAAGGCTCTATCTAATCTTACCTAGATCAAATCATTGCCCGCTCTCTGGTTTGACCAGGTGTAATTGATGCTTTGGAGTTCAATATTAGTAAGAGCTTGTCTAGATATAAAGTTCATCAAATCAATCCTGCTTTCAAAATTAGGTTGGGTTCTACCCATTTTTTCATCTTCCTTGAGAGGAGTATTGAAATCCCCCATAATGAGCCAACTATCCTTCCCAAAAGACTTCCTGACCTGATCCAATTTAATCCAGAAGGAGTGTCTCCCACTCTTTGTATTAGGAGCATAGATATTGGTAAGAATCCAGCAGGTTCCTTCCTTGATATGGTGGAAACTAATACAAGACATATTACTTTCCTACATAAGAATATCTCCCTCAATGATATCACCATTCCAAAAAGTTACAATACCCCCTGAGGCTCCTTCTGAGCTACCTCCTCTACAAAAATTATTTCTATAGTATTTAAGATTTTCAACTTTTTCCCTAGCCATTTTAGTCTCCTGGATGAGAATGATATCTGGTCTATTATCTCTAACCATATTTTTGATAAGATCCTGTTTGTGAGGGTTATTTAACCCTCTTATGTTGCAAGATATAATCTTCATTTCTTTTTGGTGATACCCAACTGAGTAATAGTTTTATGTGTTCCATCTGCTATATTTCTAGCCGCCTCTTGTCTTCTTTTTCTATAACTTGGTGGTCTTCCTGGTGGTGAAAGTTGGCATTCTTCAACATCTGGTTGGTAATTTTTTGCATTCTTCTAGCCTTTTGTCACTGTGCCCTTCTTTTGTTTAGTTTTTTTTACACCAAAGTGGTTTTGTCTTGTTTCTCGAGGATTTTATCTATTTCCTCTTGATCACCCCATTTCAGTTTATCTATTTCCTCTGAGTCTTTCATTTCCTCTTGTGATGAATTTTGTGTCATCTTTGATAGTCCAAGACCCAAGAAAATATCTTGTTGATCATCTAAGAAGATGTTATTTTCATAGAGATTTCTTGATCTCCCTGATTTATTGATGGTTCCTCTACTTCTTGTGTAGTTGACTGGTTATCCTCTTGATCAGTTTTGTCATTTTTATATTGGGCTTTACAAATATCGTTGTTCTCATCTTCTAGAGTATCCTTGAAAAATTATATCTTGTCATTCTTGGCTATTTCAGTCTCATTTCCTTTCTCCTTCTGATCTTTCTTAGTTTCATCTTTTCCTGATCTTTCTGTCACACCTTTCTCTTCATTATTCTATGTTTCTCCTTTGTCTTTCCCTTCCTTTTCTTTTTCTTTAGACAACCCATTTTTCTCTTCTATTTGTTTCTCTATTTTCTTGAGTTCCTTACTAACTTCTTCTTCTAGTGTTTCTACACTCTTTCCAGTCAGCTTCCATTCTTTTTTCTATTGATTTTTCTTGACTTTGTTCATTGGACATTTTTTTGTCCAATGCCCCATTTTTTTGCATCTAAAACAAGAAAAAGGAACTAACTAATATTCAAATTTTTAGGTCCATTTCCCTAATCTTGACTCCAGCTATATCTCTTTTGGAATATCAACATCTGGAATAATACCAATGTAGATTCTGGCATGTGTAAGTCTTCTTCTTAAAGCCATGACCGGGTCTATAGATAGAAGTTCTCCAAAGGATCTAGCTATACCAGCAAAAATATCCTCATTCCAATACTCCATGGGGAACCCAAGGAGCTTCTCCCAGACAGGGACTTGGACTATAAAATCTTTGTGAAGAGCCATATTAGGTTACCATTTTTGTAATATCATATTATTTTTTCCTATACACCATGGTCCACTATAGATGGCTTGTGTTCTGTCATCTTCACATGAGGAAAAAGGAAACAAAACCCTTATTCATGGCTATCACCTCAACTTGGCCTTTGAGTTTCCATATTTTGTCAACAAATGCTCTACTCACTTCAATATTAGGCGTAATCCCAATAAACCTCCCAACTAGGGAATTATCCATTTTTTTAATATTATGATCTATTACTTGATCAGGAATAGCAATAGCATATCTTCCCTCAAAGATGTTAGATATGTTCCTAACAAGTGGGTGTACAGACTTACCTGAGGGATTTACACCGAAAAGGGAGGCCCATTTGACTATCCCTTTCCCCAGTATGGGGCCCCCACATGGGTCCCCTTCTCCCATGAATCCTTGCAGTTTCCCATCCTCTTTCCCAACAGATTCAGTGGAGCCCTTTGTGGCAGCAGGACCTGCATCCCCTATAGAATCTGATTCCCTAGAGAGGTTTGAATTTCCTACGACAGTGTTCCTACTTCCCAGTCGCTCCCTGCCTCTCACTCCCTGCTTCCGCTCCATTCCTATTTTCCCTCATGATTGTAATGATGATAACCAATCATGTTATGATAATCCCTATGTTTGACTGTGTTGATCTGATGGTCTTCATGTTTTCTTCAAATTGCCTTTGCAACATCTCAGCAAGATCAAGTTGTATTACTTTCTTAACAATCTTGTAAGCTATGTCAACTACTATGAATGCAATTTTGTTCAATCTTCTAGACTGGAATATCTTGTAGCCAATGACATATGCACTAAACCTCAATGTAGGATCACTGATGCAGTTGAGATTTAGACCTCTACCATCCCATTCAGCTCCTGTTAACTTTTCTATCTCGGTTCTTGGTGGGTGCCTTAGGGATTTGGATTTGTCAGATATGGGATACCCTATCATGACATGAATAAAATCCTTTGTTATCCAAATCTTTCCATTGTGTACTCTGCTGATAACAATGCAGATCCACTCAGTGCGAAAGACCTTTGGGAAATTTAGAGCATCGGTTAACCCTTTAACCTCTAGATGTTTATGATCTTATTTTAACTTTCCATCTATGCATAGAAACTGGTAAGTCGATATAATTTCAAAATCCCATATTTCACCTATTTTGCAGTTATTGTAGGCACACACTTCTTGTAATAATAAAACCCTAGGTGGGATTGATAAAAATGTGCCTTTTTCATCTGGTTGGGCTACAACCTATGGATGGATCTTATAGTTTGGCTCTGTGCAAGTGGAGTTCTTCACCAAAACAATCTTTTTCTCCCTCTCCATCTTTGCTTTCATGGTTTGAGATGTAGATGCCATGATTTAAGGTTTAGGGTTTGCACTAATGGCATTTTAATAGCTCGGTAATAGAAGAATGTGTAATTACTAACCTCTATGTGCTCTATTTTCTCTATTCTAGTATGTGATCGTGGTGTGAATGAATGAGTTCACATCGATCAAATTTATAGAAAATGACTTAGGGCAATGAAATAAATGCTCTTCACCAACCACTCATTGAAAAAACATTATTCTTGGTTAACACTAACAATGCTTCAGCTCAGTGAATATACCATGTACTCGGTTGTCATAACATCTCGGTTGTCTTTTCACATTTTCACCAACTAAAAATTCTAACTTGGTACATATTACAATTCTAACTCAGTACATATTAACCAACTCTGCTAGATCAAAGTAATCAAACATATAATACCAGATTTCATCTCAATTAATGCTAATTTGGCATTTGTGCAATGAATATATGAACTTGTGTAGGATATAGCTTTGGAAAACATAGTTCCTTACCTACTTGTATTTCTCAATTGGAGATGGTGGAGCCACCTAATCCATTGGATCAGGTGTCACCGACTCTTGTGCTTGGTCCTGCATTATCATTCGATGTTCTTTTCCACATTTGATTTCTAATCCTTACTATTTATTTGATTGTATTGCCATTTCCATAAATATTTATTTGGTCTGCACAATCTCTTCTTACGTGACCAACTTTGTGAAAGTTAGAACATGCCATTCTAGAGTTTGACTAATTACTAGAATTGATTTTCCATTGTCTCACACAATTTTCTTCTATATGTCCATATTTTCCACATGTTGTACAACTACTCCAAGTGTTATAATCCCATTCATAAGCATTTCCTTGTCTTCTTGGATGATTTAACTTTTCTTGTCCTTTAGGCTTCCAAATTTGTTTTGTGTTCTTCTTGCATGCTTGTGATGTGTGACCATGCATGTTGCAATTTTCACATTATTTATCCATCTATGGTTTTTTCAATTTGGATCTACACTCATGTTCTTGATGTCCATGCTTATTACAGTTATAGAAAATACCATTAAATTTAGGAGGGTTTTTATGAATACCTTTTTCTTTTCTCTTGCAAACATTTGATGTGTGGCCTAGTTTTCCATAGTGATGGGAAGAGGGATTCTTATGCTTTGGACCTGAGTATACATCACTTTCTTCAGCTTTATTTGATGATTCTCCTTGCTTGGTATACCCTAATCCAATATTTTTGTTCATTCTTCATTGATAGTTCAAAAATTCATCAATTCTCTTAGTGCTTTCTTCAGATCTCTTAATCACTTCATTATGTTGTTGTAAAATACTCACTTCATTTCTTAGTTTCTCATTTTCTTCTTTCAATAGACCAATGTCTTCTATTCTTCTTGCAAGTTCAACATTCACTCAGTTTGCCTCATGATTTATAGAAACCACTTGATTGGTGATCTCAAAGTAATGTTCAGTAAAGTCTCAATATCTCAGATTATTTCTCTTGTAACTTTTCAGTCATCTGTCTTCTGTCATCAACAACCATGTTTCTATACTATTCATCTTTCTTTGGATTATACAAGACTTCAACTATTCTAACCATTTTTGTGTCTTGACCGATCTGTAGTGCTTTCACTTGTTCAGTAATTTGTTGATTGCTCTCAGATAGCTTTGATATGATTCCTGCAAATGCATCGGATATGCTACCTGATTCAAATCCAGATTTATCAAATGGGTCATGAATATCTTCTGCATGATAATCAGTTTGACAATAGTGAAGTTCCATGTCCTTTCTCTTAATCAACATTTCCCTGAGTTTCTCTTTGGCTTCCTTGTACTGTTCAACTTAGATCTGCAACTGTAACTTCTGATTTTCAATAGTTTTGTCAAGTATATACCTTTCCATTGTAAGATCTTTTCTCTTCATCTATTAAACCTTGAAAACAATAGAAATAACACTAATACCAATTGTTGGGATAATGGAGAGGTGTGTACTTCTGTTATGTTTTTCTCGATAGCCTTGCCTTTGTCCTAAAAAGTAATTACTGCAATGTAGTCTCTATCCTTTAAACCCTTGTCTGATCTTTGATGTCTATAGTATGGTGGCTACTTGATAATTTATTGATCAACATACATTAAAAAAATGAATTAGGGCTTTACAATTACATCCGTACCCTAAGATCAATAGTGTACATAATTTACCTTTATCATCTAAACCTAGGAGACATAAACAATTAATATTGTAAATTTATAATTAATGCTCTCCTTGATCGTGTAAACCGTTATCTAGGTCAGAAAAAAATTGTTACATAGAATGATGTTCCATAAGAAACTTTTATGTGGCCTCTAGTCCACTCATTTAATGGTGTCTCTCGGTGCTTAGTGTAGTCTATGTATCTCAGTTATACTATTGTTCGGTTAAACTATGTAGCTCGATGTAGACTACTTCTCGGTATAGTTTGTCTATTTAGTTATCACTACACTCAGTTAACTCTGGGCATGATATGTGCTCGTAGTTAACTCTACACTTCAGTAACGTAAGATATATATATATATATATATATATATATATATATATAGGGGTGTTATGTTTGATTGTGTTTGGGTGTGTGTAAAATGTTGTAGATATATATATTACCTCCTAATCCAAGACAAGGAGATCCCAATTGATTAACTGATAGGAGATGATCAATGCAAAAAGGAATCAAGTGATTATGGATAAAGAGGGGAAGGGGGTCTAATTTATTAATTATAAGGTAAAACAATAGATCTGAAAGATAAGGATGAAATGAAACACTTATCTTGAAATGTAGCAGATTTGGAAATTGTTGTTTTCTGGTGTCTGTATCAGGTTTTTAGAAATTTTGCAACCAGATCTGGAATAGAAACACAGAGACGGAGAAAACCTAGAAATCTTTTTTCTTTTCTAAGCTAGGTCAACCTTAACCCAAATACATGGGCACAATTGTACCCCTTTATGTTGACCTTGAGCTGTGCTTCTCTGACAATTTTTTTTTTCGTGCATCCCAAAAGTTTTCCAAAAATGGTATCTGAATCTTCTCTATAATTATTTTTTTTGTACCTATACCTACAAGAAAAATGGCTTTATTTTTTTGGGGAGGGGTTTTCTTGAACCAAATCCCTTCAAAGGCTTGAATTATTAAATCCTTGATCTTCAATGGAGAACTTGAATTCTTGAGAAGAAGACTTGAAAACCTTGATTGAACACTTGGAATCTTGAGATCATGTAGAAAAATAGATGCCTAAAAGTAGATGATGGCTTCGATAGATTATGCGTAGATGATCATTATTATTATCCTTTTTTGTCTTAACAAATGAGAGGAGAAAGGCTTCCTTATATAGTAGTCTAGGGCACAAACTTCTACAGAGGCTAACATATGAGAATTAAATTCCAATTAGGCTCATACCATTAGAAGTGAACATATACTAAATATATTTTTAAGATTTTCCACTTTGAAGCCCAAAATAGACGACCTAGAAGTGGGAAAATAATCTTTTTAGTTTCCTCTCGCATCTGAAAAAATTTCCAATTAAAAAGGGGCACATGGGTCAAGGTCAAGGTCAGCCCTGACCTAGGTCAAGGTCAAGGTCAAGGTCGACCTTCACCCAGGGGGTTAAGACCCCTTGAAAATATGCCAGGTGGGGAAAATAGTGCCTAGAGAGGCCCAATCAGGGTCCTAAATAGGCACATAATATGGAAAAGGGCATAAATTAGAGGAAAACATGCTAATGGACAGAAAAACCCCCCAAGGAGGGCTAAATAGTCTTAACATGGAACTGCTTCCATTTTAAGATGATACATTAAGCCCCCACTTTAGTGGGAGTATGGAAACTGAACATACTCACGATAAAGTTACAAGAAAGACTCTAGTGGATCACAATGAGGTAGAAGATCACTTAGTCAGGCCAAGGATTCTAACTCAACATACATGCACAAAGGCATGAAAACAAAGAGAAAACAAAGACAAAGCGAAAAGACAAAAAAAGAGGAGTTAGTACAAAAACAAACCCAAATCAACTAGCAAAGGAAACCTTTCTAAGAAATGCTTCCTATACTAATATCATATTTTGAAAGCTATCATAAAAGCATAAATGAATATATAAGAATGACAAGAGAAACACTATACATAACATAGCTTCATGATCTAATCCTTCTAGCGTGAAAGAAAACAAGAGAAAAGAGAGAGTGATTACCACACCCGGTAAGATGCCCACCTTACCATGAATCAACAAGGAGGGAGAGCCCAACAGGTAGCCAAACCTGATAGTTCACCCATAAATTATTCTTTTTAGTTGTAATGAATCTTCTAACAGCTTTTGGAATACCCACAAATCAACATTCTTGTATCACTATGGAATATAAAATGTGTGTCTCTTTAGGATTTAGCAACTTATATGCATTACATTCTGAGGATTTAGCATATTTGAATTTGAAAATGTGTATCTTCTTCAAGATTTAGGAACTTATGTGTGTTACCTTTCTAGGATTTAGAAAAAATAAAAATTCGTTGTCTCTTTAGGATTTATCAACTTATGTGTGGCACCTTCCGAGGATTTAGCAAAAAATAAAAAATGTGTGTCTCTTCAAGATTCAGCAACTTATGTGCATTACCTTCCGAGGATTTAAAATGTTGTAAAATGTAAACTATAGTATAAGGAAGACCTTATATATGCCCCCCTCCTTATCATGGCTACCTAATAGATAGGATAAGGAAGAGAAGGGGGATACCTACTTCAAAAAGTAAGGAGATAACATGTTAGCAAAAATGTACAATATATTCTTAGCAAAGAGTATTGACCCTTACATCTAAGAGCATAGATAATCATGAAAATGATATGTCACTTATTTAAAAAGGATCATCAAAGAGGAAGAGATCTTATAAACAAGACCCCCACTTTAGAGGAGTGCTTTGGATAAAATATCATCTTTCAAAGAAAACCATAGAGGGATGAAACATTCAATCATCAAGCCCCCTGCGATCAAGAGGAAGAGGATTCTTGGAGTGAAGGAAGTAAAATCTAATCCAAAGTAAGGGAAAGAGTTTATAAAGAACATAATTTTCAAAATAAAGAAGAGGTGATGACCTAGGACAATCAACTCTCATAAAAAAGGGTATCTATAGCCAAAACATTAGTCAGTATAAGGAAATAATGTTGGAGAATAGACAAATGCCACTAAGCTAAGGAAAGTAGACCCTTAGACAGAGAGAAAGAAGGGAAACCTTTCCCCCCAGGGATGAAAGAAAGGGATATACCAATAAGATCAAGATATGCTGTAACAAAGAGATATCTTTGCAAAACAAATGTCTTAGAAAAGATATCATGAATACTAGAAGAGAGCTATAGATGATTATGAGAAAAGGAAGGATGTACCATATCATAATACAAAACCATAGGGATAAAATATAGAAATAATAACCAATTAAGCCCAAAACAAAATACATGCTAAGAGCATAATGGATCATAGAAAAATGGAAGAAATACCTCTTGCCCCCTGTCAAGAGACAAGAGGGTGAAATATCTATATTATGGAAGAACGAGGGGTATTCCCTGTATAGAAAGTATGAAGAAATTGTAATACCACATGAGAGTCTGATATAATTCCTAAAGCAGCTCTTTCTCTAACATACATCTTTAAATGCACACAATCGGCAAGTAAATGTGTATTACTATAGTGAAAAGGACATTTGTACTTGGAGAGAGCATCTATCGGCATAGGTTTAAAGATTTCTTTCTTAGAATCCATTAACTCAACATACACCTTCTTAGCCACATCTTGAGGGGTATCAAGGTAATCTAAGGAAGGTGTTGGAAGAAGAACAATGAAGAGGAGGGCGATGATCAAAATCAACCACCTTAAATTGAGATAGTAGAAAGCCTATACCATACCTATCTTGTTTAGGGGATATATGAACTAGATATTTAATACCTGTTCATTAACACCAAGCCTTAAACCCTTATAACTTTGTTTAGCCACCATGTTGTATCCTATAGCGTACATATCTTGTAAAGATTTTAGAGGAGGTGATTGTTTATAGTGATGATGAGAAAATGTTGTGTAAGGTGGAATGATAGGTTTAGAAGAAGTTTATTTTCTCTTCCCTTTAATATCATGATGGATCAAATAAGAAGGGGAAGGTAAATCAGAACATTCTTGCACATCTACATCATGAACTATAATTTGAGCCCCATAATAAGTGTGGGAAGAACTAGGGATAGAAGATGGAGAAATAGGAGTGGGAATATTAGGAATTGGATTAGGAAGGATAGGATTAGGATTAGGAAGATTAGGAACTAGATTAGGAAGGATAGGATTAGGATTAGGAAGATTAGGAAATGGGGTATCATCTACCAAATTCTTCACATAATACAAAATAGTAATAAGTCCGCCACACAAATTCTTAATGAAAATTTTGAAAGTAGGAAGGCTAGTATTAGACAATATCATAATAGCATAAGCAAGTGAAACATGATGAGTGAAAAACATAATGAAATGGATGATACTCTCATAAACATAATAAGTACTATAAAGAGGTGCAAAGAGAAGAATAATGAGGAAAATAACCATACACCAAAGCATCTTAAAGATCTTCATATTAAATGAAATGCAAGAAATGTTTTTGTATTTTTATGAGTATGTAGAATTTTTTTTTGTATTTTAAAATGCAAGAGCATAAAATAAAAATAATCTAATATGTATGGAAAAGACGCAAAGCATCTAACACCAAAAAGAAAGAGTTGTTCATCGCGGGTTAACCAAAATGTAAGATATATATATATATATATATATATATATGGTGCGTTGTGTTTGATTGTGTTTGGGTGTGTGGAAAATATTGTAGATATATATTACCTCCTAATCCAAGACAAGGAGATCCCAATTGATTAACTGAAATTAGATTATCAATGCAAATATATATATGGTGTGTTGTGTTTGATTGTGTTTGGGTGTGTGGAAAATGTTGTAGATATATATTACCTCCTAATCCAATACAAGGATATCCCAATTGTTTAACTAAAATTAGATGATCAATGCAAAAAAAATCAACTAATTATGGATAAAGAGGGGAAGGGGGTATAATTTATTAGTTATAAGGTAAAACAATAGATCTAAAAGATTAGGATGAAATGAAACACTTATCTTGAAATGTAGCAGATCTGGAAATTGTTGTTTTTTGGTTTTTGTATTGGGTTTCTAGAAATTCTGCAACTAGATCTAGAACACAAACACAGAGATGGAGAAAACCCTAAAATATTTTTCTTTTATGAGCCAGGTCGATCTTGACCCAAATACGGGGGCACAATTTTACCCCTTTATGTCGACCTTGACCAACGCTACTCTGACACAAATTTTGTTCACGGATCCCAAATTTTTTTCAAAAAGGGTATCTGAATATGCTCTGTAATTCATTGTTTCATGCCTGTACCTACAAGAAAAAGGGTTTTGTTTGTTGGGGGATGGGTTTTCTTGAACCAAATCCATTCAAAGGCTTGAATTCTTGAATCCTTGATCTTCAATGGAGAACTTGAATAATTAAGAAGAAGACTTGAAAACCTTGATTGAACACTTGGAAGCTTGAAATCATGTAGAACAATAGTTGCCTGAAAGTAGACAATCTCTTTGATATATTATGCATAGATGATCTGTATTCTTATCCTTTTCCATCTCAAAAAATGAGAGGAGAAAGGCTTCCTTATATACTATTCTAGGGCACAAAATTCTAGAAAGGCTGACATATGAGAATTAAATTCCAATTAGGCTCATACCCATAGAAGTGGACCTATATTAAATATATTTTTAAGATTCAACACTTGGAAGCTTGAAACAACCAACCCAGAAGCGGGAAAATAAACTTTTTTGTTTCCCCCCGCATCTGACAAACTTTCCAACAAAAAAGGGTGACCTAGGTCAAGGTAAAGGTTGACCCTGACCTAGGTAAGGGTTGAGGTTGAACTAGACCTAGGTCAAGGTCTAGGTCGACCTTGACCTAGGGGGTTAAGACCCTTGTAAAATATGCCAAGTGGGGAAAATAGTGCCCAAAGAGACCCAATCAGGGTCCTAAATAGGCATAGAAGATGGAAAAGGGGCATAAATTAGAGGACAACATGATAATGGCCGAAAACACCCCCTAAGGAGTGCTAAACAATCTTAAAATGGAAGTGCTTCCATTTTAAGATGGTACATGTGATTATACCAACTATCTTGTTTGTGAATTTATTACCGACTATCCATTATGTGTGCTTGAATACTAATGACAACTTCAATGCTCAATTGGAGTAACACTCTTCAAGATAGAAAACCTCTAACCATCATGTTCCCTGATGAAACTATCCTACATTTTACACAACACCCATGGAAGATGTTCATTGATGGGTCATTACACAAAAAGGGTCTAGAGCTGGGGTAATTTTCATAACTCCCCAAGGATACAAGCTCTATAAAGCTTACAAGATGGTTTTTACTTGCACAAGAATATCCAAGTACAAAGCCTTAGTGAATGGGTTAAAGTTATCTATTGAGTGGAAAATCATGGAATTGCACATTTATGAAGACTGGTAGTTAGTAATCAAGAAAGTTAATGATCAATACAAGACTAAAGATTAAAAATTACACCATATAAGAGAATGATTGATGACCCGAAGAACTATTTTTTTATCACATTCTGACAAGTCCCACGAACAGAGAACAAAGAATCTAATTCCATGACTACTTTAGCCATGATGTTACAACTAGAATAAAATCAATTCCCACGTTATGACTTCCTAGTGGAAGAACTCCCCTTTCCAGCATATGATTCCCAAGAATCCAAAATAGCATGTTCAGATTGTGGGCACTGAGTCCTCTAGATACAACCATATATACTCATACCTATGAGACCAAATAATCCCTAATAATTTATCTAGAAATGAAAAGTGAAACCTTATAAGAAATTAATCACATTACTTGATCACTGCTAACGATTTGTATTGAAGATGTCTAGATGGTACTCTTACTTAGTGTCTAGAACGCAAAGACTCTAAATGTTTTCTAAAAGAAGTACACAAAGGAATTTTTGGGTCTCACTCAAATAGTCTCTTGTTAGCCAAGAAAATTCTAAGGGTCAGATACGACTATCCTTTCATAGAAAATGATGTTGTTCAATTCACCAAATCCTGCAAGAAATACCAAATACATAGTGACTTCATTCATGCTACTACAAGATAATTACAGACATTCTTCACACACTAGCCATTTCAATAATGGGCCTTTGATTTGGTCGGTCAAATATATCCTTCACCATCCTTCAGATACAATTTTATCATCACTACCACTGAATACCTCACAAAGTTGGTGGAAGTTGTCCCTTTAATCAAGGCGACTGATAAACAAGTGTCAATGTTTATCCTGAACGATATCATCTGTAGGTACAAGATACCTTCCTCTATTGTAAGTGACAATGGAGGAAAATTCAAGAACAAAGATATTGATGAGCTGTGTGAGAAATTCCATATTACCCAACACTATTCCTCTATTTACTACCCATAAGGGAATGGACAGGTTGAAGAATCAAATACAAACATACTAAATTTTTTACATAAAATAGTGAACAAATCAGGAAAAGATTGGCATCTCAAGCTAAATCTAGCTCTATGGGCATATAAAACTAGTATCTAGATGCCTACAAGGGAATTTCCATTCGCACTAGTATATGGCACAAAATGAGTACTACCTATCAAGAGGTAGAAATACCATCACTTGGAATCTCTTTACAAGGACTCATAACTAATGAAGATTATCAAATTTCTAGAATCTAGGAATTAGAACTGCTTGATGAAAGAAGACAAGAAGATTTTGACCATATGAGGGTCTACAAGAAAAAAATTTCTAGGGATGACAACAAGAAAGTACGACATAGATAATTTCAGGTTGGTGACCTTGTTCTTCGAGAAAATCCAAAAAATAAGAAAAGTAGAGAACAAAAGCAAAAACTTGAACCCAACTAGCTGGGTCCCTTCATAATCACTCCAACATTTGGTTCTGGATCTTATCAAATATCTACTCTAAAAGGCGATCTTCTTCTTGATCCTATCAATACACTCCACCTGAAAAAGTTCTACTGCTAGACACCCTGAGTAAAAGCAGTTCATGTATAGAGAAAAAACTACCAAAAAAACATAAAAGTAGAAAATTATAAAAAGAGGAAATATTATTGAAAAAATGATCATCCTAGTGAAAACCTAGAAACAAGCACCTTGATGAATCACAAAAAATGAAAAATACAATAAAAAAAAAGATAAAAGGGGAAAATACAAAAAAATAAAAAAACAAAAAAAGTGCATTGGTGAAAACCTAGCAAACACGCGCCTTGGTAGAAAAATAATAATAATAATTTTTCCAAGTGGTGAAAACTTGGTAAATAGGCATCACATGTAATCAACTCTCCATCTATCAATACATAGGTTGGTTTTCTAGCTTGCGCAAGCTATCTTCATGAACCCATACCCCTCAGTTGTCTTGTGTAGTATCAATATGGATTGTAGTTTGTTTTCGTATTAATCCTAGGGTCTTGCTTGTTGCTAGGGAGAAAGTATTCTGATGTGATCCCTCGCATTAAAAAAACTAGAGTCAATATCTTAGTCCTTCCTAATGGTTAATTTTCCATTGACACAATGGTGTTTTTCAACACCCTAATCAACAATGTTTCTTTACACTACCTATTTGGATACATCTATGTTTCTCAACAGACATTGCATAACACATCATGGACCTTAATATTATCTTAATAATACTCAAGAACCCAACTATGTTTTTCAAAACTATACACTCACAAGAACAATGGTCTTTCTAAACACCCTACACAGAAAAATATATAATGCTCAACACTTGTTCAAGGTATGTTGAATATTTTCTTCAATGATGTCTATTATCAATTCTTTTCACTTATCTTTTTTTAATTTTTTCTTATTGGTATAGTCCGAATGATCCTAAAATGTCAAATAAACTAGGTTTTTATGATAAGATCTTCTGCATTAAGGTAGAAAAGCCTCACATATCTCAACTCCATTTAATTCCATGTAGAGGTGAAGTGAAAACTATCTTCTTGACTGTTATTAATCTGTCTTTTTATGCAAGATCACACTCATGGTTATCTCGACTTTATATGCCTCAATTCTATTATACCCTTGCAATATCAACTAAAAACAATGTTTAGGTCATCTTGGCACTAACACCTTGATGCTTACATTATATTTCTACATTTTATCCGATGGAAGTCATACTAATATCCTTATGGTCACAGTGGCACCAGTAAGGGTTGTATCGACTCTGATGTCCCAAATGTTTGATGATGGAAATCCAGATAAAGGAATTAGTGATTAGAATCATGTTGTGGGTTGCATATAATATTATAATTTTACTTCATATTGGAATTATAATATTTAAGATCTATCCCTTAAATCCTTCGCCAAATTTGTCAACTGCATTAACTAACCTACGATCTTAATCATCTCAATGCTATATACCTGCAAGAAATTGTCAGAATCAATCATAAAAGGGGCATGAAGTGCTAAGCTATCACATTAGATTAGATCATACACATTTTTAAGATGGTACTACAACTTACATCATCATACCAAGATAAAATCAAAGATATAATGATAAGATACGTGACAAGTAGAAGAAAATAAGATACATCTCACAATGAGCTTCTATTTAAGGTACATGAACACACATACTAGCATATGAAAGAAATATGATACAAGATGATAATCACATGATAAATCACATAATAAATCATGTAATAAAGACATTACAACACATCCAATGAGAAACAATTATCATATATATATCAAAATATTGTTCAATGACTAAAAAATGTGATCATGTAATCCCGAGAGAAATGTACATCCTCAATGCAAATGAATCACGTATACATCTATGTAACTCAAAAAATAAGAATGGGATAAGAAAAATAAAGGGGATATTAAGATTGGATCCCTCCCTTGATATATTGAGGTGTGGGAGGCGGAGGTTCTTCCACTCTCGAAGGTGGGTTCGCTCTCGCGGATCTTTCCAAGTACTATGAATATGGAGGCACCTGCTCCGCAAATGGAACTGATACACTATATGTTTCCATGTATTAGGCTACCCTTTTGGTCTGGTATGTAACCTTGTACTAAAGGACATCATTCTTGGCAATAAATCATTTGATCCTCTAATCCCACTCTATAATCATGTGATCTTTCTATATAATCTAAGACTACACAACTACCAACTATAGTTGCAACCCTATAACCCACTCTCTTAAAGCACAGATCACATCCTATGGGGTCTTCTCTCTCAGTGCCTCCTCCTCACTCTCACCCACCTATGCATCCCTCCTCTAGAGAACCTATCAGGATACATCATCCTTAGGACCTTCTGGTGCCTCCCTCATCTCTGCATCTGCTGAACCCACAGGAGGAACATCAACTATGATCGATCCTAAGGTCCATTCCTCCTCATCCTAGCATTTTTGTCCTGCTACTCGTGCCTTGGAAGAGATAGCACTGGGATCTCCTCCTTCTCTCCTAGGTTTTGTGTCCTTTTTTCCTCTACCTGGGGCTTTATGATCCTACGGAGAGGCATTCTCCTCATCATTATGTGGCACTCTCTTTGCTAAATCTTTGAACCTCAGGAAGGGATGTTGAGAATAATAATATCTATACTTAGGAGTAATACTTGCATCCATGATATCATCCAAGTAATCCCATGTCAGCCTCGCTATCTGGGAAATATCCTATAGTTCCAGGGCATAAGATAATCTGGGAGCCCATCCTTTTTGCTCCTCATCTACATAATGAGCATAAGCAGTGAACTCCTGTGATATACTCTGGGGACGTCCATATTTCTTCAAAAGTTAGGAAACAACAAAGTGATCAATAATGGAGTATATCCTCCCAATCAATGGCTAGGTAATAAATAAATCCATCCTCCGAGACCTCCAATCTCCCTAAGCATCTGCACCTTTGTATAGCATCTAGGTCATTACGATCAGATCATCTAGCTAATGCCTCCAATATTTTGTCTTCCCCAAGTGGGGTTGTGTAATAAAAATAGCATATCTATAAACAAACAAGTGACCATCTTATTGAGAGTCATATGTGACTAGCCTTATAATGGGAAGGTTCTCCCATCCCCATACTTGTAACACCAATACTCTGGCATCCATTCCCCACAAACCTTGAAAGACCACCTCGTGCATCTCATGGTACATGTGTGCAAGAAGGCAGTGACCCTAACCTAACTTCCCCAGCCTCATGAGAAGTATCTACAACACCCTACCCCATCCACATAAGAATCCTTATTGATCCTTATCTTCCATAATGAATAAACCAATGAAGCCCACCATAACATAGGCAATTGGAAACTAGGCCCCATATTTACTCAATAATTCATCCCAATTGATGGCCCGATCCAAAATGGTATAATCATGGAACACCTGTATTAGAGCCTAGATGCCCTATTGTGGATTTGCATCATACTCCACTCTCTCACCAGAAAAAGGAATCTGGAGAATCCATAGACATCCTTGGGAGTGGTGGTCATCTCTCAGTAGGCAAGTGAAAGGTATTATGCTCATTGTGGAAACGCTCAACCAAAAATATAAGAAACCCATGATTACCATAGATATCAAGAATATCTAATAACCATCTAAACCCACACTCTCTGATATGATCCCTCTACTCATCATATATATGTCTTACTAGTCTCATAGTCGATGGATAGCTCAATCAGAACAAAATGTCAGGAAGTCGTGCCTGCAAAAACTAATAAACAAGTAATCATCAGTACATTATCAAAATCAATCTCAAAATGATGAATAAAAGTACAATGACTATCACAAGATAAAAAAATACACAAAGGAATCCAAATCTATGATTAGAAAAGATGATTTTTGGCCTTAGGATATTGAAAAACACCCACTCTTCCCCAAACAACAAAGTACAAACAAATAAAAAGACATAAGGAAGCGAAGGAGTAACGATTACATGTCATATGAGGAAAATGATAGAGGTGTTCTCTTTCATAGAGAAAAATTGAATAACTTCTATACCTCTCCTCTGGAACTAGTTGGCTTCTTCACAAACCCTATACTAAGGGTGGAGCACTTAGTTCTCTTACCCTTCAATCAAAAAACCCCTCTTCCATTAGTGTATTCATGTTTCACTAAATCTATTGGAGAAAATTATAAAAAAATATTACAACACACATAGAGAGTCTTGTAGGGTTGTGATCACATAAAATTGTTTCTATAGACTTCATTCTTTGATATTTATAACCATACTCTATCCATCCGTCAATCGAGTTCCTAAAAACTAGGAATAGGACTAGTGCTTTCTTGTAGCCCTATCCAGGCTCCTAAATTGGAATAAATCATAAAAAATGCAAATAATCCCCCAAATGGTTCTTGTATTTAGAAACCCTTTTAGATAAAATAATAGAATTCTAGGGTTAGAGGTCCTCAACTCCTCCATACAGTACCTCAATACTCTTAGGGACTGTGTCCTTAAAATTAGGGCTAATAGGTTTAAGTTTTGTATTTCTTCCCAAAACTTGATGAAATGGGTTCATCAACCTTCACCACTGCTCTTAAGGTCTTTTTTACTATCAAATACAATCCTTCAACACATGGATTTCACTATCCAATCCAACACTGCAAAATACAATACTATGCTCCTCTTTTTTCCTAGTCGGGCTATTGCCAAGCTCACCTAGGGAAAGAGCTCATAAATCACCACTTCTACCTCTTCAACTAAAACCAAAAGAAAACCTATATAAAACAACCCCTCTTTCATTCCTCCAAGGTAAAATTGTTGGCAATTTGACTCCTAGAGGACATATGACTACTTTTGTGTTGTCATCATGGCAACAAAGTCATATTAAGTTTCTGTCTAAGATAACATAGAAGTTAAAATGACTAAGTAAGGAAATAGGGCAAATAGAGATATACAATGATCAGCACATCAACACATGTGAAATATATTGAATTAGAATAAGTGTGTTTAGATATATTTTCTATGAGATATTTACATATTACATCCAGACATGCATTGTATGAAATGATAGTACAGAGAAGTTATAGATAGATCAGTACACCAGCAGTCCAAAAGACAAAGCATGGAAGCCGACTAGTGCTTTGATTAGAGTGAATTATTTTTTTATGTAATGGATAAGCACCTTTGATTATATGTTTTTAATGATGTAATTAGTATTGTTGTAAACACGCTTAAGCTGACTTATTCGGAAGCATTATGTATTATGTTTTAGAGCCGTCTAGAGTCTTATTTTGGGTCACGCCTATTCGGATATGAACATATGAGTTTGTAATGTAAAGTTATGTTACAAGTGTTGAATTATTATGTAAGAGGAAGATATAGAAGATCAGTATGATGAAGTCAGTATATGATATAGCTCTTTAAGAGAGTAAGAGCATTTGCGCATACACGAAACTGATCAGACATCAGTGTCATCACAGGAGTTCACTTTTGATACAATGCATATCAATTATTAGAAGGTTGTAGCCTTCATCTTATTGGGCAGTGAGCCTAGGTAGTGAGCCATATACCTTTAATAGGGTTTTGTAAAATACTCCTAACAGAGTCAGACCTTTAACTAGGTCATTGTACTTGCATTGTAAAGACTGCCCCTAACAGGGAAAAGGAACTTTAACAGGTTCATCATACTAGTGCAATATTTGTGGGTACTAATTCCCACCAGGGTTTTCCTCTGATCAAGGTTTCCTCATAATCATATCATGTGTTATGAGTTCTTATGTTAAGCTTCATTAAATGAATGTTTGATTTATGTTGAAGTTGTTGAAAAGTATTAGATAGACAAACACTGATTCACCCCCCCCCCTCTCAGTGTTTCTAATATTTGGTATCAGAGCTCTAGTCCTCTGAAAGGTAGTTTAACCACTTGAGGTGATCATAGACTCAGTAGAAGCAAAATATTTGAAAAATAATCTTGAAGCAGCTCTTGAAGATCTTGATAGATCTAAAAAATAAAATGAAGAACTTAGACTGAAAGTTGATGGCTCACAAATTCTTATCAAGAAATTAAGAAAAGATTTGAAAGATTGTTCTACAAGTGATATAGGGAAAATGATCAAAAAACTTAATGAAGAGAATATGTCTCTGAAAGATAAAATTGAAAATCTAGATGAATAACTAACAGACAGCCAGATTACTATTGAAGAAAAGATCAAAGAAAGCAAACAACTAGATGATGAACTCTTGAAAGAAAACATGAAAGTCCTAGAATTGGAAAACATAAAGAAGAATTTGGAATCTAAATTAACAGAAGCAGAAGATAAGATTGATAAACTCCACACAAGTTCTGATTCACTTCAATCTTAGCTTATTGCACAAAAGAGAAAAGGTGACACTACTAGTCTTGGATACAGTGTAGCACAACTTGAAATCAATTCATTACAAGAAAGAAAGAAAGAACATGAAGCATCTTCAGAAGCAAATAAAGTTGAAAATGTTGTAGAGATTAAAACAGATCCACCTAAAGGGGAAATCAAGAAAGTTAACAGAACTTGTTATGCATGTAAAAAACATGGTCATTTGGCAAGAGATTGAAAAGAGGTAAGACCTCTCAATGTTTATTGTTTCTCCTATAATAAATTTGGTCACATGGCTATACATTGCAGAACAAATCAAAGAAATTAGTCACAACAGAATCAAAGAAGAATGAATCAAAACAATCGAAGAAATCAACCTCAAAGAAATTTACAGAACACTACATGTTAGATATGTAACTACAATGGACACACAACAAAGAAGTGTAGTATGATGAACAAGAGCATCAGACCTCCTATTATTTGTCACACATGTGGAAAGTTCGGACACATCTCAAGGTTTTGTAGATCTAGAACTCAAAAGCAAGAGGATCCTAAGAAATCACTATTTGAAGAAGAAGGAGAAGTCAAGTTTATTCAAGAAAAAGAAGACTCAAGAAAAATTTGGGTTGAAGTAAAGAAGTACAATAATGTTGACAAAGTATTTGATGCATCCACAGTGGATGCACCCTCTACTTCTTCTTGAATAGACCTTCTTGGTCTTAGGGGGAGCTATTCTAGCTCGAGACCCCTGCACGGCTGGTATACTCACCTCTGAGTATGTGCCTATGGATTCATAGTTATAAGCACATGATATTGCAGTATGCATGCACGCATTGTCTCTAATGCATTGTGATCAAGGTTACAAATTATCTGAGTAATTTGTGTATGGTTGCAAACATTAAATGTATTAGGTTTTATAAAAGAATGTAAATGTTCAATCTTCTTCACACTTGCATTTGAGAGCATAAAATTCAAGAGCACTGAGCACTGAGAATCAAAGCATAGAAGCATAATAGATTTGGAAGTTAAGAAAATGAATAAGAAGTTGAAACGGAACCCTAGCAGCCGCGCCATTTTAGATTTTCATGAAACCATATTTAAAGCAATCATCAAGTAAGTATGGCAACTCTGGTTTTATTTAACATTGCAGAGAGGAAAAGATTTGTGTTTAAAAATCATCCACTCAAATCCATACTGGATGATGTTGAAGGAGCTTTGTCCAAAACCCTGTTAGGTGTTGTTCACATAGAAGATATCCATGCATACATTTACTGTAAGAAAGAAATAGTAGGAGATATCAGCATAGCCACTCATATGGGATCTATGTTGAAACCAGACTACACATTCAAGGATTAGTTCGCGCACTTGATTGATAAACCTATCTTCAAATACTCAAATGCACATGAGTTTGATGAGCCTGAATGGGTAAAGATTTTACTAAGAAAAATACATGATGACCTTTACTGGATTGGTGAGGTTCCTATTCACATCATTATAGACCTAATCCATGAATTAAATAGGCTCCCTAAGACTGGACTAGTTCTTCTTACTAGCAAGGATGTTAAGAAGAGTGTGGGATGCTAGTTGACCCTATCAAGGAAGATGACATAAAAAATTTTAACAATGATACTTGGGTATAAGTTTCAGCAAGCAAGCAGGTTAAACAGTGTATCTGCAGTAACAGTCCTAACAGCTATCAGAATGGTGCAGGATAACACTCAATACAACCTATGTGAGATCTTGCGCACTCAATTGATTGACAACATTCAAATCATCAAGCATGACAAAAGCAAGACATTCAGGTTTTGATCTTTGATCGTCTATTTGTACTTCCATATTGTTGGAAAGGTTTCAAACCTTTACCTAGATAGGAGCAAACCCACAATGTCTCAGATTTCAATTAAAGCCACTTTAGAGAGCAGTGTGAGGGATGCCATGGATATGGATATCAAGACATTTAGGATCAAGATGCAGAAAAGGTTTAGACTATCTGAGAAGATAGTTGATAAATATAAGGATACCATATGTTTCAAGGTAGAAACAGATTGCACTTGCATGAAGGAAGTTGAACTTGGAACCAAATGGATTCATCCTCTTGGTTATGAAGTGGAAGAACATGTGTTAGAAGGATATGCACAAGTTCTATTGTCTGCGCCCAAAGATTCTAATGAGCCCAGATGGGGCACTTATAGAGAGAAGACTAATGCAATTGCTTCTATATTATACAGTGCTGATGATAAAAGAAAGGCATCTAAGATTACATCTAGCATTCTAAGAGTACATGGAGTCACTCAAGAAGATCTTGACAAAGCTAGAGATTCCAAGATAGCCAAAGAACTTGAGACGGCTGAAAAGATCTAGAAGAAGAAGAAAGTAGAGAGCACCTCTATGCCATCTACCACTATTGACTTAGACTCATCTCCACCTTCTATACCAAGAAAGAAGACTAGAGGAAGAAAATAGGTTCCCACAAATCATCCATCTTCAAGGAACACTCGGAGAAAAGAAAGGAATACTCAAGCTCCTCTCGAGGTAGGATTTAGACCTAGTCTAAATGTCTTGAAGAACATGATTGTAAATGAAGGGATATTAGATACACTTGCTAAAGTCTATGAAAAGTATTAAGAGATGGATAAAACTGAGATACATTCTATGATCATATCTCATATGATTAAGTTTAAGAATTCAGTTCTTGAACTCAAGACAGTGATACCTGATAAATTATGGAACATACTGGAGATCATGAAAAGACATGCAATTGAGGAAGACATGAGGATAAGAGAAGAAACATTAGATACTCTTCTTCCTGTATGCTCACATCAAGAGAAGGCAATTCTATTAGATCTAGTGAAGCCTCATCTCAAAACCAAGACAATGACTCTAAAAATTATGAACAAAGAGTATGAGCATATAGGTAAAGAAACTAAAAAGGCATTTGCACAAGTGTTTATGGATAGACACATGTATCCATCAATGAAATCTACTACAAAGGTAACTCCAGCTCCTCCAAAATAGGTTACAGAACCAATGATTCAATTAGCACCCATAATAGGTCCACAGGTTTTAGCACCCACAGTGACAATCGCTTCTGATTCAGAAAAAGACTCAGAAGATACTATATTAGTTGATAATATCAAGATATCCATGAAAACATCTGACAAAGACATGGACAAAGTTAATAAAGCTTTGTAAGCACTGAAGAAATGTGCACTGATGATACATCTGTGCAACAAGATGAAGTTCCCTCAAATGATCCAATTGACTTGAATGAAGAAAAAGATACTTAAGATAATGAGACACCATTCAAAGAGATAATAGTAAAGATTGAATGCATGGATACTAGTCATAATACTATATTCTCACCATCCACTAAACCATCTACTTCAATGTTGTCAAGGTTAACTCCTAATTAAACAAGTTTGGATGCATGGGGAGAAGAAGACCTAATCAAGATCAACGTTCTTGCTATGGAAAAAGCAGAAGAGAAACAAGTGATGAGGAAGCCTCACTTTTTGGACTTAGTGAACATGTTGAATGAATTAGTGCCTTCAAACAAGAAAGTAGCCAAAGTTTAATCAGTTGAAGATGTGGACAACATTCTAACAAACTTCAAACCACATTTTACAAGCCTAGTAGACTCAGCTACTAGAATTGTAGAAGATGAATACAAAAAGGAGAGACTGAATGAATTGGTAAAGAAATTTACCTTAGATTTAAACTCTGTAAAGATTGGGCAATCCATATTGAAAGAATTGGCAGCTAAGGGAAAGAAGGTCATAGCAAACTTCATGGACAGAGTGAAGTTCACCTCTAAGCACATTAAAAATATAGAAGAGGTAGAAATCATGGGGGACAACATTAGAAAATCAGTTGAGAATTCCACGCAAGACATGAAAATATGTAACAATGTCTATCAAGGTCAGCTAGACAAAACTGAAAAGGCTAAATTAGAAATCAGCAAGATAAGAGTCAAACAAACTCAGTTGAGAAATGCACTTGCGCCCTCTCTAGCAGTCCTAAATGAGAACATAAAACAAATTGATGCTACCATTGTTACATATGATCAAGGTCCTTGCATGGATCTGATAAAAATGGAGAAGCTGACATATTCCTTATGTGCACATCTACAGATAGTTGATGCAATGAAAGTATTCTGGCCAAAAGAGATCCAATCTCTTCAGATTGTCTACCCTGAAGTTTACATGGAGTAAGTATGTAGAAGACTTGCAATTTTTTGTACACCTTTGTCATTAATGTCAAAGGGGAAGTAATATAGAATGTGTATATATGGAGAGTATTATATGTATATATGTAAAAGATTCTATGATATAAAGTTATTTTTTTTTGTGTTAAGTCATTTTGGGAAACTTGGCCGCATTCCTTTGTTGCCATAAATGACAAAGGGGGAGATTGTTGGCAAGTTGACTCCTAGAGGACATATGACTATTTTTGTATTTTCATCATGTAAAAAAAGTCATATTAATTTTTTGTCTAAGATAACTTAGAAGTTAAAATGACTAAGTATGGAAACAGGGCAAACAAAGATATACAGCGATCAACACATCAGCACACGTGCAAGAGATCGAATCAGAATATGCACATTCAGATATATGTTCTATGACATATTTAGATACTACGTCCTAACAAACATTGTACAGAATGATAGTATGAAGAAGTTACAGACAAATCAGTACACTAGCAGTCCAGAAGACAGAGCATGGAAGCCGACTAGTGTTTTGATCAGCGTGAATTATTTTGTTATGTAATGGCTAAGCACCTTTGATTATATGTTTGTAATGATGTAATTAGTATTGTTGTAAACAGGCTTGAGCTGACTTGTTCGAAAGCATTGTGTATTATGTTTTAGGTCTAACTAGAGTCTTGTTTTGGGTCGCGCCTATTCGGATATGAACATATAAGTTTGTAATGTAAAGTTATGTTACAAGTGTCAAATTATTATGTAAGAGGAAGATATAGAAGAGAAGTATGATGAAGTTAGTATATGATATAGCTCTTTAAGAGAGTAAGAGCATTCTCGCATACATGGAACTGATTAGACATCAATGTCATCATAGCAGTTCACTTTCGATACAGTGCATATCAATTATCAGAAGGTTGTAGCCTTCATCTTATTGGGCAGTGAGCCATATACCTTTAATAGGGTTTTGTAAAAGACTCCTAACAGGGTGAGACCTTTAACTAGGTCATTGTACTTGAATTGTAAAGACTGCTTCTAATAGGGAAAAGGAACTTTAACAAGTTCATCATACTAGTGCAATATTTGTGGGTACTAATTCCCACTGGGGTTTTCCTCTGATCAAGGTTTCATTGTAATCATATCATGTGTTATGAGTTCTTATGTTAAGCTTCATTAAATAAATGTTTGATTTATGTTTAAGTTGCTGAAAAGTATTATATAGACAAACAATGATTCACCCCCCCCCCCTCTCAATGTTTCTAACAACAATTACATTCTACAGTGGGAAAATCTCTAAGGAGTCATTCTTCTATATATAGTCCAGACNACAATGATTCCCCCCCCCCCCCTCTCAATGTTTCTAACAACAATTACATTCTACAGTGGGAAAATCTCTAAGGAGTCATTCTTCTATATATAGTCCAGACTGGTCTAGAGAACACAAAACTAGAAGAAGATTTTATTTAAAAATTCAAAATGAAACTTAAGAAATAATCCACTCCACATAGAACTAGTAAAAATAATCAAAATCTAATTACATTGAAAATATACTAAATTCAATCCATCTATAATTCTATGAAGTGAAAACACACAAAAACTGTGACTGTGTACAGCTGCAACTTCACTATTGAGTCAAAATATAATGAAATAACATCCAAAACTTGGAAAATGACAAGAAATTACTTAAATCAGCTTCCTCTTCCTAGGAAAACCATTCATATTGATCAAAAACTGATTTTGGTCACAAATAAATTTTTTGGGAAAAGTTGTCGAGAAGCTTTCAAAACTTGCAAATGTTGCTCAAGCAATATTTTGCATTTTTTTTTACAATTTTTATTTTTCATGACTCCAAATCCATTTATAGATTACAAAAGGTCATAAACCATGTCGTATGACTCAAAAAACCCCAAAAATTTCCTTCTAAACATTTTTATTTCCCAACCCACATTTTGACTCATTTTGTCCAATAGGGAATTACAAAGGTCACTTGGACCAAAAACCACAAAACTCAAACTCAAAAATTCCTAAAGCCTTTAAAAACAGCCCTAAACTTTCCTAAACTACCTTAAAAGCTATGAGAAAACATTTCACACCAAAATGAAGGGCCTCAACACTAGGTCCTCCTATACCATTCTCCACTAAAAAAAAATAAGTCAAATCCCATTGGAAGGGATCAAGTTAGGATCTATGCCCAAATTGTAAAACTTTGTGTCAAACACCCATGTAGCCTCTGATTCTTCCTAGCCTTTCCATATAATAATTTATTCCATGTAAACCTTAGTCCTTGTCTTCTTAGCTACCCTGGAGCTCAATATTTTCTCTACCTATGGCCTTGGTGTGATTGGTAGCTTCCTTGCTCCTACAACCTCTACAACCTCAGAGTTTCCATGATCTCCTTCTTGAATTGGTCATTTGATGACATGAAATTTGCAACATTGAACATATGAGAGAGTCCTATTTGTATAGGTAACTCTTCCTTATAGGCATTGTTCCCATATTTGGCAAAGATGGCACAAGGGCCTATCCTTCTAATATGAATCTTGTTAGTGACACCTTTATGCAGCCTTTACTTCTTCAAGTGAACCATCACTAGATATCCAACCTGGAATTGAACATTTTTCTTTCTCTCATCCACTTTATGCTTTGTATTGGTTGTATTGTCCACAGGTGCTTGTTTAACTGTATCATGTACCTCCTTCATGGACTGAGAAAATTCCCCTGCATAACCACTTCTCATTGCACTATTCTCTAGGTTTCTTAGTTCACATATGCCTCTTGGATGAATCCCATAGACCACTTCAAAGGGACTTTTACCTAGGGATCTATTTATGGTGTCATCATAAGAAAATTCTACTTGAGAAATGATTTGGTCTATGTCTATCGATACTCCTTAGAGAGAAACCTTAGGAGGTTTTGCAAAATCCTATTAAAAACTTCGGTCTAGTCATCTATTTGACGATGGTATGCAAAACCAAAACAAAGGTTGGTTCCAAGCTTCTTCCACAAAGTCTTGCAAAAATGACTCATGAACTTGGAGTCTCTATTTGACACAATAATCAAGGGTAGTCCATGGATCCTGACTGCTTCCCTAAAGAAGAGATTGGCTATGTAGCAGGCATCATGAGTGGTTTTACATGACACAAAATGGGCCATCTTACTAAACCTTTACACAATGAAAAATATATTGTCCAAACCATGTTTAGTCTTAGGGAGTCCAACCACAAAATCTATACTAAGACACTCCCATGGTCTACTTGGTATTGGAAGGTGTTGATACAACCTTGCATTTGATGATGTTCCTTTAAATTTCTAACAAACAATACGAGTCTCTACATATGTGCTATTTTTTTTTTTAATCTTAGGTCAGTAATAATATCTTTGAACCAATTCTATGCTTTTATTAACTCCAAAATATCCACTAAGTGACCTATTGTGTTTCTCTTGAATTATGTTCTCTTTCATTGAGCCTCTACGCACACATAGTTTCCCTCCCCTAACTAAAAGACCTCCTTGAAGCTTAAAGTCATAATACTCACTATGGAAATGATTTTGAAAGTCTTTGCATACCTTATAAGAAGCTAAACAGTCATCATCATCTAGGTAAAGCTCCTTGAAACTGTATTTCTTGGACTGTCAACAATCTTCTACTCAATGCATCTGCCATCTTGTTTTTTCCCCCTTTCTTATGCTTGATAGTGAATGTCTAGGATTGAATGTATCCTACACACTTCATGTTCTTGTGACTTAACTTGTCTTGTGAGTTTAGAAAGCTTAAAGCTTGATTATCTGTATACACTATAAATTATTTAGGAAGGAGGTGGTGCCTCCATTTTCTCAAGGCTTGAATCGATGGATAAAACTCTAATTCATATGAGAAGTACTTTTTTTGCATCACTTATCTTTTCACTTTGGAAGGCCACTAGTTTGTCTTCCTAACTTAGGATTGTTCCTATAAAAGTGTTGCTAGCATCACACTCAATAGTGAATAACTTCTCAAAAATAGGAAGTACCAAGATTGGTTGGGTAGCTATCTTTTACTTCAAAGTCTCAAATCCTTGGTTAGCTTTCTCATTCCACTGAAACTTAGTCTTCATGCCTCATTTTATTGTGTCTAAGATAGTGGCACATATCTCATTGAACTGTTTGATAAACTTCCTATAAAATTGTGTTAAGCCATGGAATCTCCTTACCTCTATAGAAGACTTAGGTGTAGGCCAATTTATGATTTCTTCCACCTTGCTAGTATCCATTTTCAAGTTCCCCTATGATATAACAAAACCAAGGTACACCAACTGCTATTCCATGAACTCACATTTATCTAAGTTTATTTTGTAGCTTCTCTTCATGCAATCTTTGTAAAACCATTTGCCAATGTTTAAGGTGGTCTTCCTTTGTCTTACTAAAAATCAAAATATTATCTAGGTACACCACAACCCACATACCTATGAAGTCCTTTAACACTTCATTCGTTAAACATATAAAGGTCCTTGGAGCATTAGAAAACCCAAAGGGCATAACCAACCACTCATATAGGAATTTTGTGGTCTTAAAATCCATTTTCCACTCACCCACCTCCTTGACTCTGATTTGGTGGTACCAACTTTTAAGGTCAATTTTGGTAAAATACGTGGCTCCTCCTAGACAATCCATTAAGTATTCTATCCTTGGGATTGGTAAACTATACCTTATAGTGATTATATTAATAGCTATAGAATCTATACACAACCTCCAAGTACCACCTTTCTTTGGGGCTAGGACAATGAGGACTGCACAAGGCCTTATGCTCTTCCTAATTAGGCCTTGGTCAACAAGGTCTTGGATTTATTTAGAAATCTTTGCATTCTGTTGTGGGGTCATCTTATAGGAAGATTTGTTAGGGAGTGAGGCTCCTAGAATGAAGTCAATTTAATGGCTAATGACTCTCTCAGATGGTGGGGTATTTGGTTGTCCATCACTAACTATCTCCTTGTATTGGATCAATACCTCTTTTACCTCTATGGGAACTTCCACCTTCTTGTCCACATTTTCACCCTTAGGTTTCAACACTAAGGAAAATACCACTCCTTATCCTTCTTATAGTGTTCTCAAGAATTCATTTTCCCCCACAAAGATTATGTTAGGACCTACTGTCTTCACTTCTCCTTCTTCCAAAATTGACTGAATTTTAAATGTGACCCCATCTTTCTTAAATGAGTAAGAGCTCTTAGCTCCATCATGAATACAAAATCTGTCCAATTGCCAGGGTCTTCCCAACAAGATATGACAATAATCCATGGGTAATACATCACACAAAACTATGTCCTTATATCTCCCTATTGTGAACTCTACCTAAGATTTCTCATTCACTAACACATGTTAGTATTTATTTAACTGGGTGACCCTATAGGGGTTAGTATGTGGGATTCTTTTCAACTTTATCTTATCAACTGCTTCAACAAAATTGATGTTATCAATAGATCCAAAGTCAATGATAAATTTCCAAACCTTACCTAAAATATTGCACTTAACTCTGAACAGAGGCCTACTTTGTATTGCCTCTTCTAGGACTAGTTCTTTGAGGAGTGTCCTTTTCATCATAAGATTCTTCCCTATTTCTTTATCCAATGCCACCTTTGTTGTCTTGCTACTAAAAGACTCTTCTTGCACATAGATTATTATTTTCTTTCCACCTTGGGATGATGACCTCTTTTGAGGACACCTATATGTAGGTTGCCCATATTGATGACAATTGTAACACTTCATAAAAGAGATGTAAGATCCTCTTCCTTTGGCACTTGATCTTCCTCTATAATTTTTTTCTAGGGCCGCTACCTCTGTTATAACCTCCTCTACTACTGGATGGTACTCCCTATTTCTCAGTGAGTGTGGACTCTCATTAATTCCTTGCTTCAAAATTCCTTCCACCAAAGCCTCCTATATTTCCTCTTCCATATCTTCCTCTACCTCTTCCCCTGCTTCTTTAATCATGCTTCTTCTTAAGCTTCTCTTCTACCTTGATAGCAATTTGTTAGCATTGGTGAACTATCCTTTGGCTTTAGAAGCTTATCTCCTCATGTATGTTCCACCTCAACCTATTTAGATACCTAGCCAACTTTAGTATTTCTTCTTCCATCACATGTGACCCCATACATAGTTTGTGGAACTCCTTTGTATAGACACTTACTTCAAGATCTTTCTACCTTATGTTTTGTCTTTTCTTGTGTAACTAAACTTCATAATCATATGGGAGATAGGTCTCTCTAATTTTGTCGACCATACCTTTCCAAATTGTAATTGGATTCTTTCCTTCTTTCATCTTCCAATCTTGTATAAATTTCCACCATGTGAGGGCAGGGCCTCTCATTCTTAACTTAGCCACCCCGAGTCTTTGAGTCTCACTAACTCCTTCACACTCAAAGTGATTCTCCATCCCTTTTATCCACTCCATAAAAAAATTTGCATACATCTTTCCACTAAATAGTGGCATGCATTATAATAAATTTCCACTCATGGCTCAATGCTCTCAAGAAAGGTTCTTGTTGTAACATAGGGTATAGTTTTGGGACTTGGTCTTCTATTGCCAACTTCTTACCTTTATCTTCCACTTCTCTAACCTTCTCTCTTTCTATTTATGTCATAGTTTCTATGGCTCCCAACTTGTCTCTAATGGAAGATATTTATTCTCTAAGGATCATAATCTCCTCCTTCTCTTCCTCCATCTCCTTTGCTAATTTTTCATTTGCCACCATTTTTTATGAACCCACTAATTATGGTGAATACAACATCCACCTTTCCAAGCCCAATCTTTAGGCTCTAATACCAATCTGATAGAGGTGTTCTCTCATAGAGTCATCTTGCCTCACTTCTAGACCTCTCCTCCATACCTAATGGGATTCTTCCCAAACCCTATACTAAGGGTGGAACACTTATTTCTCTTACCCTTCAATCCAAGAACCCCTCTACCATTACTATATTCATGTTTCACTGAATTTATTGGAGAAAATTCTACAAAACCATTACAACACACACAAAGAGTCTTGCAAGGTTGTGATCACATCAAATTGTTTCTATAGACTCCATTATTGAAGGTTTAGAGCCATACTTTATCCATCCTTCAATCAAGTTCCTAAAAACTAGGAAGAGGACTAATGCTTTCTTGTAGCCCTATCCAGGCTCCTAAATTGGAATAACTCAAAAATATTGCAAATAAGGCCACCAAAAGTTCTTAGATTTGGATACCCTTTTGGAAAAACAATAAAGGAATTCTAGGTTTAGGGGTCCTCAACTCCTTCGTACAGTACCTCAATACTCTTAGGGATCACGTCCTTAAAAGTAAGGCTAATAGGTTTAAGTTTTGTATTTCCTCCCAAAACCATATGAAATGGATTCATCAGCCTTCACCACTTCTCTCTGAGTCTTTTCTACTATCAAATGCCATACTCCAACACTTGGATTTCACTATCCAATCTAACACTGGAAAATACAACACAATGTTCCTCTTTTTCCCTAACTGGGCTATTTCAAGATCACCTAGGGCAAGAGCTCATAAATCAACATTCCTACAAGGTACAATTACTTTCCACAATGGGAAAATCCCTGAGGATTCATTCTTCTATATACAATCTAGACTGGTCTAGAGAAAAAAAAACTAGAACAATATTTTATTTACAAATTCAAAATGAAACTTAAGAACAAATTCACTCCACACTGAACTAGGAAACAACTATCAAAAGCTAATTACATTGAAAATCTACTCAATTCAATCTATCTATAATTCTATGAAATGAAAAACACAAAAATTGTGATTGTACAGAGGCAACTTCACTATTGATTCAAAATGTAATGAAATAATATCCAACACTTGGAAAAATCCAAGAAATTCCTTAAATAGGATTCCTCTTCCTAGGAAAACCGTTTAAACTGATAAAAAACTGATTTTGGACACAAGGATACCATTTGGGAAAAGTTCTCGAGTGACTTTCAAAAGTTGCAAATGTTGCTCAAGCAACATTTTGCATTTTTTTTTACAATTTTTCTTTTGCATGTCTCCAACTCCATGGATGGATTACAAAAGGTCATAAACCATGTCCTATCTCAAAACACCCCAAAAATTTCCTTCTAAGAATTTCTATTTCCCAACCCATATTTTGACTCATTTTTTCCAATGGGGCATTACAAAGGTCACTTCAACCAAAATCCATAAAACTCAAACTCAAACATTCCTAAATAATTTCAAAATAACACTAAACTTTTTTAAACTACCTTAGCAACTATGAGAAAATGTTTCATAACACAATGAAGGGCCTCAACCCTAGGTGCTCATACACTAGAAAAAATATGATATGAGAAAATATATAGGGGTAGATGACATTATAAGTATTCAAGAAGAGACCCGTATGAGTTATGGGTTCTTCCCTGATGATAAATCTTATGGACCTATACGAAAAACTATTTTAAGGTCATTTTTTATGAGTTTTCTCACTTGGGCATATGATGAAAGGAAACCTACAACCTAAAACTAAACCAAAACATGAAAAAATCCAACTAAAAATTACAAAAATTGAATAAAAATGAAGGTTTTTTGATCACTCACTGGTGGTAGGTAGTTTTTGGGTCGATTGTGTCACCTCGTAAGCTTGAATCGGTGTGGTTGCACGGGGACCACCATTTTGGCTTAGAGAAGTTTTTCTAATCTTCTAAAATTGGAAATGAAAATGATTTGAAAATGACCCTTTTGACCCCTTACATAGCCTTGACCCTAATTGATGTAATTTTCAACTTGCTCTCATTGACCTTTAAATTTCACCGCTAGCTAATTTTATGGTCCTAACACCATTTTCGGGTTTGAAATCAAAATTTGACATCGTTCTGCTAGTAAAAATCACAAGTCAACCTTTTAGTCAAATGCATTTGACCTCTAATGCCATCATCGCCAAATTCCCCCTCAATTTCCTTCCCCATAAAATAAACCATACTTCCTTTACCTTAATCCAAGAGAGTCAACCCTAGTCAAATTTTGGTAAATGTGTTGAAAAAATTCTTAGCGCTCCCCTTGGTATTTTTGACAAGGGGCTAACTGCTTCCTATGGATTCTATAAATCTAGTGGTTGTATCAGGCATTGGCAGGTCAATCTTGTGGTGCAGCGACTACCATAGATTCTAACAAGTGGTATCAAAGCTTGGTCACAGGTTTGAATCCCCTTACGTAACACTGAGGGGGGGATTGTTGAAAAAACGGTCAGTGATCCTCTTAAGATTTGTGACAAGGGACTAACTGCCTCTTGCGGATTCTATAAGTCTAGTGATTGTATCGGGCATTGATAGGTTGAACTTTTGGTGGAGCAAAAACCCAAGATTCTAACAAAAATATGGTTAATAGGAACTTGAATAAAACTTGAATCAAGTTATCCACCATTTGTGATAGAATAAAATTAAATCAATATCAAATCCAATGCTTTCCATAACTCAAATCAGTAGCAATTAGGCTTTCCACCCTAACAACCTTTTAATTTCAATCCCAAGGGGGCAACATCAATTTATCAAAAATCTGAATGTTAATCAACAAACCTCATCGCTAGGGGAATCTTAGATTCGTAAAGAATTGAGATTCTTTCTATGGAAGTGATTTCAATGCTTCACATCAAGTCATTGGCCATACATTTAACCTGGTTGAATATCATCAGTTTCATCACATCACATCAATCTGGTAGTATATCCTAATCAAGTGATTGGCTTCATCAGGACCCATATAGAGTCAATTATCCTAGTTAATTTATCAAATGTAAATCAATCTCATCGTAGCATATTAGGTTGATTGGTCATTTAAACCAATCTAAAAATTGCAAAATCTATTTTGTATAGATATTCAGTTTCATTGCTTCATATCAAGCTGAGTATTCAGATTTCCCTATTTATATTCGCTAATTAAAGTTCAGGGTCGGTACTATAATTCTTCACTCAATCAAGTCTGAATCTGATGTCTTTAATCTCTCTATCAGTCTTCAATCAATCAAGTTTAGATCTGGTATCTTCAATCTTCAATCGGTCTTCATCCGATCGAGTTTGGAATCAATTCTAAATCAAGCTATTCTCGACACATTATCAAATGTTCTCTGAATCAACATGCTGCTCGCACCTAAATTCAAAGTGGGGAAAATATAATCACATAAAATTGGTCTAGTAAACCTACAACCCCTAATTTAATTAATTGTCCCAAAAAATCCTAAAATGTAAAGGCCTTCACTACTAGACCTTAATTATGCAAGAAAAGCCTAATAATTCCCCTCTGCATGATTATAATCAAGGTCCCAAATCAAATCATCAATGTAATCCTCATTCAAGCTTGAAGAGTTATTTAATCACTATACATTGCACACTTAAATAAAGGTTCTTGCACTTTTATTAGATGAACGCATTCAGACATGGGTGTGCACACTTAATCTTTGATTAAAATGTGATTAAAAGGGGATTTACCAATTTTTTTTTCATTCTCCCTAAACAAGACACACTTTTGACCAATCAAAACTTAATCACTTGGATCAACCTCTCTTGGATTGAATCTCATCCACTCCCTTTCGACCTCTTAATCTCAGTCATCTATTTTTTTGAAGTTTTCTATAAAAATGATAGCTCACCTTTGTTGAGGAGAGGATGCATTGTTGAAGTAACATTATAATTTCATTTTGATTCTAGGATATCCTCATTGTAGAAGAGCATATTCATTCTATAATAGCATTTGGATTTTTATTAGATAGTTTAATCTTAGTTTCATTTCTTAGTATTTTTTTTGCATCTTTTTAGATTAATCTCATGATAGTCCATGCATTATCTTAGTCACATTTTTCATATCATTTCCATGTCTTGAAGAGAAAAGTATACAATTTCATGCGTAGTGATCACCTTTGAATCTTCCATTTTAGAGTATTCTAGACACTTGTTCTTGTGTCAATCTAATGAGTATCTATTAAGAATAAAACTTGCTTCATCTAGGAAGCAATAAGCTGATTTTGTGGGGTTCAACACAATATTAGAGTCAAATTTGATGATTATTGACCCCTAAGTTAATAGTTTATTGAGTGTAGGTTGTTGTTGGTTAATACCACATTTACACCACACAAGATGTTTATTTATTAATCAAATGTTTCTATTTTATGTTAAATTATTCATGTGGTCCTAAGTAGCGATGTTAGGTAACCTAAGAGGACTTGGTATGGATATTTTTATGTTTTAGTTTATCTTATCATGATGTAACATTAATGATAGATGTATAGTTAAAATTTTAAAAAACTGTGCCATATTTTATTAGTAGTTTTATGTTATCCTGTTGGGTCCTCTAGTGGGGTTTTATATCCTGAAACCCTAGTTATAAGATGTAGAGATTCCAAGTAAGCTATTGTAAAAAATGGAAGTGATTTGAAATTTCAATATAGAATTTTGAGAAGTGCAAAGTTAGGGTTCTCAACTACTCGATCCTCTCCCCTACTCCCCTTTTTTTTTATATTTTGGTATTTAAGATTTTTTTTAGTTGATTGTTATTAAAATTTTTAAATACATAGAATATTTTACAGTAGTTTTGAGTTCTTTTTGATATCTTATATGAGATCAAAAATCTATATTGATACCTATTTCATTAAAAATAAAATATTCAGAGGTATCAACTTTACTAAAATTATTTGGAACATGATACCACCCTTTATCTCTTATATCATAATCTTTAGAGTCTAAACTTTGGTGGATAATGTAAGAAAATAACATATCATCAACCTCATCAATCATACTCAACCAATTTAATTACAACCCTATTTTCCATTCTACAGATCAACTTTCTTACATCTTTCAATATATTATTTTTATTTAAATAGTTTTTTTTACTATTATATATCATTTTTAATGTTATTATTGTTGAAGATAATTATTCAATTCTACATTGTCATTGATGTATGCACAAATTTAGTGATGTTACACAAATGTATATACCTAAATTGAGCACAGTCAATGTATGCCAAGCTCTCTCAGGCATTGAAGAAGAACAAAGTAATTTTCTGTTCTAACCGAGTTCACTCAGGCATTACAGTAACAGTCGAGCATTGAAGGATTTCAGTGTTAACCGAGTTATGCATTTAGTGTCAGTTGACTAAAAGAAGTTTACACTTTATGTTTAATTCGTTATTTGTAGTTGATATACTTAATTTTTATTATTTATTTGGAAGTTTTTTCAGGCCGACTTGACAAGGCTTATCATATATATACAAGGTCATGTTTGGATTTAATATTTAGAAGTAATAAGTAGAAATATATTGAAGATTTTTGATATGCAGAGTTAAGGAAAAATAAGATGGAATTCTGATTAAGGATAGAATATCCAGCCTGAGATGCAATAGAATATTTATTCAGTGTGTATCTAGTTTAAAGCCAGAGAAGAGATCTGAATTAGCAAAGACAGTTACTTCTTCAAACACGTCAATCCATTGTTACTCTCTAACAATTGTAGCAGTGATCCAAATCTCTTTAGAAAGTAGACTTAACAGTATTTCATAAATCCTCTCACAAGGTGACATTTTAAATTGAAGTGTTTGAAGACCAGTAAAAAGGCCACTCCTTATGGGGTGATTAAATCCTTTGACAGGGTCACACCTAACACTATGTATTGTAACCTTTAACAAGGTTGGCTCCTAACAGGGCTCACTTCAGAAGAGTGAAAAATAGTAACTATTTGCAATTGGTGGTTTTCCCAAACTGGTTTTCCACATTAAATCTTTGTGTCATCTGTGTACATGTTATTTTATTTATGCTTTATGTTTCTACACTTAATCACTAAAGGATAATCACAATTAAATATCTTAAGTTTTATTTGTTAACCGAGAAACAATAGAATATCTTTGTTAACTGAGTAACAATGATAAGTTTGATTAATACATCTAAGGGACTTGGATTTGTTTTCATGGTAACTGATTCACCCCTCCCCTCTTAGTTACTCAACCCATTTCCAAAAATTGGTATCAGAGCTTTTGGTGCTTTTAGGGAAGGTTTCAAGGCCTAAGCTAAATATCAGAGATATCTTATAGAAGGGAGATGCCCAAGCTTAACAAAGACAACTTTGCTGCATGGCAAGATTTGATGAGGCTACATCTATCTACTATTGGGGATACTTGTTTGCAATTATTGGACCACAAGTATGTGGAACCACTGAGACCTATGTCTATGGATCAGATGGTGGACATGAAGAATGATAAAATAATGATGATTGATATAGCTTCTTTACTCAGCTATTTGGAATTTGATGAAGTCAAGGAATATCGTACTTCCAATGATATATGGAAGAAACTGCATGATATCCATGGAGGAGATGACAATGCAAAGAGATCCAAAGTAGAAAGTATCAGAGGTAAATTTGATCAGATGAAAATGAAAGAAGGAGAAGACATTACAAAATATAGTGAAAGAATCAAGAAAAGTGTAAGTGCGATCAGAATTTCCTGTGGAATAATTGAAGGAAAAACAATGGTTAGTAAGGTATTGAGAACTTTAATTCTTATCTACACATTTAGAGTTTCAGCTATTCAAGAGATGAGATGCAGTAATGATATACCTCTAGATGCATTGGTTGGAAGGCTAACAAATTTTGAGTTCAACAATTTTGACAATTATTCTCATAATCCTAGCAATTTTGAATCTACGTTCAAAGCTAAATTAAACCTTCGTAAGATGGATAGAAACACAAAAGGAAAACAAATTGACAGTGATAGTGATGATGATTCTGATGGTGAAGATCTGGAAATCATTGAAAAATTACTTGCAAAGAGAGCTTCCAAAGGAAAAGGACAGTACGAAGGAAGAATACCATTGATTTACTTTTCATGTGATGAGGTTGGACGCATTGCTACTAAGTGTCCAAACAAAGAAGACAAAGGTGAGAGAAAGTTCAACAAGTACAAAGGAAAGAAAGATTTCAAAAGCTATAAAATCTACAAGGACAAAGGTAAGAAATATTTTTATATTGCAAAATATTCTGATAGTGATGAAGATGAAGATGAAATGGTTTACATTGATATTAAGGATGAGTCAAACAATGAAGATAATGAAAAGACTGCACTTTACTCTCATATTAGAAAAAAAGACACTTGGATAATTGATAGTGGATGTTCTCACCACATGACTGGTGATAAAACTAAATTTTAACATCTTGAGACCTATGATGGTGGGAGTGTCAGTTTTGGTAATGATCAACCTTTCTATGTGAAAGGTAAAGGTTGTATTTTTCTAACTAAAGGAATCAAATGTGATAGCGCTTATTGGGTTGAAGGACTAAGCCATAATCTACTAAGTGCGGTACAACTCAATAACATTGGTTTCAAGGTAGAATTCATGAATGTTAAGGCAAATCTCTTGGATGGTCAGGGAAACCTAGTTGGAACTGGTAGGAAAACAAAAGGTAATCTATTCTCTCTTGATCTCACTGAAAGTTCATTTTTTATTGCACAAGTAGAAGAAATATGGTTATGGAATAAAAGATTTTTTCATGTGAATTTTGATAACCTGGTCAACATAAGAAATAAAAAAAAGAGTAAGAGGTATTCCTATTCTGAAGAAACTTGAATTGGCAATGTGTAAGCAATGTCAAAATGGGAAGATGGGCAAAACTAGTTTCAAGAGAAATAATTACAATACTAAAGAAGTCTTGGAGTTAGTGCATACTAATCTATATAGGCCAATTGGAACAAAAAATTACATAGGAGATAAGTATTTCATTCTATTTGTTGATGACCATTCCAGAATGATGACTGTTATGTTTCTCAAAGAAAAATTAGAATCTTTTTAGAAGTTTAAGTGGTACCTTGACAGAGTTGAGAAGGAAACATGAAAGAAACTTAAATGCCTAAGATCTGATAGAGGAGGTGAATTCATTTCTAATGAACTCAATGAATTCTTCAATGAAAGAGGAATCAAGAGACAAGTATCTGCCCCAGGTACACCACAAAAAAATGGGATAGCAGAAAGAAGAAATAGATCTATTATGGATTGTGCAAGAACCTTGATGATTGAAAAGAATGTTGCAACCAAATAATTGAAGGAAGCTCTGAACACTGCAATTTGCACCTTGAACTGAGTTCAACTGAAGAAAGGTAATGAGCAGACACCTTTTGAATTATGGTATGGCTATAAACCCAATGTTCGTTATTTCAAAGTATTTGGAAGTAAATGCTACATCTTGAAGGAAGAAAGAAATTGAAAATTTGATGTAGAAGGTGATGAAGGTATATTCCTAGGCTACTCCTATAAAAGAAAAGAATATAAATGTTTGAATCTTGCTACTCATAAATTGACAGAAAGTGTACATGTAAAGATTGAGGAGTTTGTAGAGAGAAATGAAAAATAGAGTAGTAAGAGCCTGAAGACTATAGGAAATGTGTGTATTATTAACTTGATAATATACCTAAGACACAGGAGATGGTGATTGGACAAAAACCATGTCAACCACTAAATTCATCATCATAAACCTTTTTGCAACTTGTGCAACCCAAGATGCTAACTATTGAAACTGAGTCATAGATAGAGGGAACTAATTCTCAGACTAAAGAAACCAAGTCTCAGACTGAAGAAATTGAGTCACAAAGAGAGGAAAATGAGTCATAGATAGAGGCACCTGAGTCTAAGATAGTGGAACCTGAGTATCAGTTGGAAGTGAAGAATAGAATATTTGAGCATGGTGAACCAAGTGGAGCAAGCCCAAAATTAATGAAGAAGTAACCTGTACTTTCCAAATATGTCAGAAGGCATCATGCACCTAAGAAAATAATTGGAGATCAGATAGAAGGTATAAAGACAAGGAAAAAACTTAAAGGTACATGTTTTCTTATTGAAATTGAACCTAGATCCATTAAAGATGCGTTGAATGATGAAAGTTGGATAAAATACATGAATGAAGAGATTGAGCAGATAGAAAAAGAACAAAACCTGGACTCTTGTACCTAGACCAAAAGACAAGAATGTGATTGGTACTAAGTGGGTTTTTAGAAATAAGATGAATGAAAAGGGTGAAGTTTCTAGAAATAAGGCAAGATTAGTGTATAAAGGAAATTCTCAAGAAGAGGGTATTTATTATGGAGAAACTTTTGCTCCTATTGCAAGACTTGAAGGAGTCAGAACTCTTCTGGCATACAATGCACATAAAGGATTCACGGTATACACAATGGATGTAAAATATACATTTTTGAATGGAATTCTGGAAGAGGAAGTCTATATTGAGAAACCTGAAGGTTTTTTTTATCCTAACAAAAGGAATATGGTTTTCAAATTACACAAATCCTTGTATGGACTAAAGCAAGCTCCTAGAGCCTAGTATGAAAGATTGCATGGTTACCTAGTAAGTATTGGATTTTAGAGAACTAATGACAATAGTAGCTTGTACATGAAATAAGGACCTCATAACAAGATACTATTAGCACATATATTTTTTCATAATATATTTTTCACTAGATATGATGATTTATGCAAAGCATTCTCCAAAGCTATGAGTAAGGAATTTGAGATGTCTATGTTTGGAGAAATAAAATTCTTTGCTAGTTTATAAGTACATTAGATGAAGGATGGTATCTACATTACTCATGTTAGGAATAATAGTCCACAACACAACTAGGAGGGGGGTGAATCAGTTGTGATATATATTATTCAACTTTAAACTTTATAAACCAAATCTGTAAATGTAAATGATAACACAGTAAATGCCAACACCATAACACAATATTTGTTTTCGAGGAAACCTTGTTAAAGGTAAAACCCTGGTGGGAATTAACACCCACATATAATGTACTGAGAGTATATTATCCCTATTAAAACATTTATCCCTTTTAGGAGCTTGTTACAACATTACAGTACATAGTCCCTTTTAGGAGATAGACCTTGTTAAAAGTCAAAAAGAAATAGTAGGCTTAGTACCAAGGAACACTTCCCAAAGAAGGTTAAATCCACCCTCAAGGATTCATAATTTGAACAAGTGTATAAAGTAAATACACAATCTAGTGAACTGTATGATAGCAACTTTCTTTTCTTGGTCAGTTCAAATGAAGTAATCTTCTCATAAAATCTACTCTACATCCAGCAGCCAAAAAATCCTCATAGCTTTCACTTCTTCTTCTTGTTAATATCTGTCACATATTTTCAAAAGAAAAGATCACTCATATATACCCTCTTACAATAATTCATTAGGCCATCCAGTTAAGCTTTCCTAATACACAAATAATTAATTAGGTTGGCCAATTAACGCTTTCACTATACAAATAATTATTTGACCCCTTGCTAAGATACACACGGCACATATAACAAGTAAAAATCATTTATAATCCATCAATTATGCTTCTAGATCCACAATCCACACTCACAATTCATTTCACATGAGACATTCCTGAAGTCGGCCAATAATTAGGTCTTCTTGAGAATACATGCCACAGATGATGTCACTAGTAACCAAACCACAATCAAATTCAACCCAGTATTCCAACATATGTTGGTTGTCCACCACTAAGCTTGCATCACCTAAAATATCTTCACCAGAAAGATATACCCAAAACACAGAGACCTGCTCTGTCCAGAATCACAGTTACAGTCCAGAAGCCAGTCTTCACCAAATCAACTGTAACATCTGCAATATGCAACATAAATCAAAGAAACCTTAGGAATAATGTCAAAACACATCATTCTACATAAATCCAACTTTGATCATTCTGAATCATCCATATAGTGTCCATACACTTCTAGTCAAGTAACCAGTCTCCTCTCCACAGAAATATATGTTGACATTGGTGACAAAAGATGAATATCAATAGCATGAATAGTAACCAAAAATGATATCATCCAACAATCTCCCCCTTTGGAATTGATGGAAACATATGGTAAAATCCATATGCATCAATCCAAAAGTACTCTCTCTCAATACAATCTTCTCAATATCCTCAACACAAATCTCTCGAAATAGTAGGGATTTTCACATAGATTCTTTCCCCCTTTGGCAGCAATGGCATAGGGTTCCATAACTCATATGTAGTCTTCTGTAATGTGTAGGTTTTTCAAATCTTCATGTCCATCAACCAGGTGCAAAATCACCCAAATGTACTCCATAGTATTCTCCTGCGATCACTCCCCTAAGAAGTAGATCCATACATCAAGTCCAGAGAATGATATAGCTCAGAGATCCACTAGACTGAAGCACATCTACATCTTTTATTACCATTGGGAGGGGGACACCACCACAAGAATGCCTCTGAGATATTCAAAAGCATCTTTTGGAAAAGGTTTAGTAATTATATCTACTATCTATTCATTTGTGCTAATATACTCCAGTTTAATCTCTTTATCTGCTACCTTCTCCCTCAAGAAATGATACTTAATAGAAATATGTTTAGTGTTTGAATACATTACAATATTCTTTGACATATTCACTGTGCTAGTGTTATCACAATGGATAACCATTGGTTCTTTGAAAATTATTCCAATGTCCTTCAACATTTGTTTCATCGAAAGAACTTGTGTACAATTTATCGCAGCAATAAAATACTCTAACTCAATAGTAGATTGAGAAATACAGTTATGCTTCTTGCTCAACCAAGAAACCAATCCTTTTGCAAGGAAACAATGCACCACCACTTGTACTCCTGTCATCCACATTACCTACGCAATCAACATCAGTATAAGCATGCAAAGTAAAATCTTCTGATTTTTCATACCACAATCCATATTCTATTGTCCCTTTCAAATATCTGAAAATTATTTTTTACAGTAGAAAAATGTGTTTCTTTAGGATCTTCCTGATATCTAGCCACAATCCCAACCGTATTGGTAATATCTAGTCTAGTGTGAGTTAGATATTGTAGACCTCCAATCATCGATCTGTACTTTATCTGAACAACACTTTGAGTCTCATCCCTATTATTGAGTTTTTTTCCAGTCACCATAGGTTCCCCAATAGGTTTACAATCTTCCATTCCAAAATATTTTAATATTTCCTTAAGATACTTTGTCTGAGATATAAAAATGCCATTCTTACTCTGATTAATTTGCAAACCAAGAAAAACATTCATCTCAGAAAACATTGACATCTCGAATTCATTTTCCACTTCTTTAGAAAATTCTTACTCATCTTATCATTGCCTCCAAAAATTATATCAACAACAAAAACTTCTACAATTAAGATTTCATCTTCACCATCTTTCAAATATAAATTACTGTTTGCATTACCTTTTCTGAAACCAAGATGAAGTAGATATTTGTCCAGTCTTTCATACCATGCTCCCGGTTCCTGTTTAAATCCACACATTGCCTTCTTTAGTCTACAAACCATGTTTTTATCATATGTTAAAGAAAAACCATCAGTTTGCTCAACATAAACTTCTTCCTCTAGATCACAATTTGAGAATGTTGGCTTCACATCCATCTGATAAACCTTAAAGTCTTTATGTGCAACATAAGCAAGAAATAGTCTCACAACCTCCAATCTAGCAATAGGAGAAAATATTTCTTCATAGTTTATGCCTTCTTGTTGTGAATAGCCTTTACATACCATTCTCACCTTGTTTCTTACCACTATTCCTTCCTCATCCATCTTATTTTTGAAAATCCATTTAGTAGCAATCACATTTTTTATTCTTAGGTCTTGGAACCAATTCCCAAGTATTGTTTTTCTTTATCTGTTCAAGTTATTCTTCCATAGCTTTAGTCCAATATTCATCTCTACATGCTTCATCAGTAGTCTTCAGTTCAACTTGAGAAATCAAACATATATCATCTCTAGCTCTATATCTAGTCACCATACCTTTATTTGCATCACCAATAATTTGATCTTCAGGATGGTTCTTCTTAACATACCTTGGTGTATTCAATGTCTCGGTAAATTCAGTCTGTTCATCTTCAATCTCATTGTCAATCATCAAATATTCTTCAGGTTCAGCAGTAACCTCTTTCACTTCTGTAATATGACCACAGTCATACATTCTTTCCTGAATCTAAAACTTTTCATCTATCCTCACATTTCCACTTTCAATCAAATTTCTCAATCTTAGATTGAAAAATTAATATGCTTTACTCCTATTGGAATAGCCAAGAAAGATTCCTTGATCACTTCAAGCATAAAACTTGCCTATTTCAACATCTCTCTTGATATAACATTTACTACCAAATATTCCAAAATATTTTACATTAGGTGTATGATCAAACCATAATTCATAAGGAGTCTTACTTGTAGCTTCTTTGATCTAAATTTTTTTCTGTGTGTACACAGCAGTCCCAACTACTTCTCTCTAATGTACATGTGACACATTTCCTTCTAGCAACATAGTCCTTGCAACATTTAATATAGTTATTTTTGTTCGCTCTACTATCCCATTCTGGTGTGGAGTTTAAGGGGCTAGTGTCTATCTGTATATTCCTTTCTCTTCACCATATATATTAAATAGCTCTAATGTAAAATCTCCTCCTTTGTATGATGTCAAACACTTTGTCTTCAAACTAGATTCATTGTCAACTTATGCTTTAAATAACATGAATTTGTCAAATGCTTCATATTTCTCTCTTAAATATGTAACCCACATCATTCTAGTAAAGTCATCAAAAAATAGTATAAAGTACCTTTCACCATAGTATGATCTTGTTCATGTAGGTCCACATAGATCTATATGTACTAGATCCAACTTCCCTTTTTATTGAATAAGATTTTATTTTGAAAGTGCTTCTAGTCTGCTTCCCCATAACACACTCTCTACACATAGTGTTAGTTGGCTTTATATTATCAAAATGAACATGACAAAATATTTTGTTCCATAACCAATTGTCTTCAACCTTTGCAATAAAACAAGAAGCTTTAGATGTTTCCAATTAAATTACATCACCTCTAGATTTAGTACCAGATACGACCAAGACTCCAGTTCTACTTCTGATAGAGCATTTCCCATCAATGAATTCAATTGATAACCCTTGTCTACTAGCTTTCCAACACTGAATAGATTATGCTTAAGTCCATCAACAAGTAATACATTGTCAATGTTAGTCTTTCCATCCAAAGAAATAGATCCAACTCCAATAATAAGCTTAGGAGTATTGTCACCAAATCTAACAACACCACCATCATGTTTCTTCAAACTCACAATTTTTTTTTAATCTCCAATCATATGATGTGAACAACCACTATCTATAACCCATTCAAATTTCTTTTCAACTTGGGATACTAAGGCTTTTTCTTCATGCATAGGTTCATCATCCTTAATAGCAATAAATCCAATTTCATCATAGTCACCATCATCATCATCATCATCATCATCATCATCATCATCATCATCATCATCATATATACCCTCACTAGCATTGTAACATTCCTTGTCTTTTAAATACTTAGACTTTAAAAACTTAGGTTTGTGCTTTGGAAATCTTGTAGGACATCTAGATGTAAAATGACTAATATTGTTACATGAAAAACATTTCAAAGGCAATTTTCCCTCAAACTTTCCCTTACCTCTCTTCTCTCTTCTAGCAATTAGTGCCACAACTTCATCTAGATTACTTTATTCTTCCTATATCTATTTCCATTCATCTTCATAGGCTCCAAGTTCTTGTCTTAGATCATTACTGTTGGTGCTTGCATTTCCAGATAAGGTCTTTTTGTTCTTGTGCATGGTTGCCTTGAATGCTGACTCAACTTTAGGTAAAGTATCTCCCAATTCCGAGGCCTCAAATGTAGTAAGCTTTCCAATCAACATATCTCTATTGAAGTTCAGTGTCAAAGGCATAATATCCTCTATAGATACTACCTTGGTTCTATATATAGGTGTCAAAGATCTGAGTATCTTTGCAATCACTTCTTCCTCACTGTAAGTACATCCAGAGTTTCTAATACCAATAACCACTTCAATAATTCTCTGTCCATATGCCCTAATGTTCTGATCTTCTCTCATCTTTAGTGATTATGTCTTTGTCTTCCATTTTTTTAGCTTTTCATTCTTATTAAACTTGTATCCAATATATAATGCTTCCAGTCTTGACCAGATCACATGTGTTGAATCCAATTTCTTTACTTCTGTGAATTCACCTTCTAAAAGTGTGTTGATGAAAGATTACCTTGCAACCATACTACATGAAAATAATTTATTCTGATCTTCACTAGCCTTCTCAAACTCATCCTCAGTCGCTATCTTTTCATTCTTCTTTGTGATCATCCATTAGTCAATTCCTAGACATAGAAAATGTGTTCTCATCTTGTTATGCCAACTATCAAAGTTTTCAAGATCAAACTTCAGACTATCCTTCCTGTAGTAAGTCATCTTTAGGATCACCTCAAGTTGTTAACATTTCTCTCTAAAGACCACAAGATCTGATACCAATTGTTAAGAATAACAATCCACAAGAAAACTGAGAGAGGGGGGGGTGAATTAGTTGTGATATAGATTATTGAACTTTAAACTTTATAAACCAAGTCTAAAAATATAAATGATAACACAGTCAATGCCAAAACCATAACACAATATTTATTGTCAAGGAAACCCTCTTAAATCTCAAATCCTAGTGGGAGTTAATTCCCACAAATAATGTATTGAGAGTATAGTATCCTTGTTAAAAGATTTGGCCCTGTTAGGAGCTTGTTACAACATTACAGTACATAGTCCTTGTTAGGAGACAAAACCTGTTAGGAGTCAAAAATAAATAGTAGGAACACTTCCCAAAGAAGGTTAAAGCCACCCATAAGGATTCATAATGTGAACAAGTGTATAAAGAAAATACACAATCTAGTGAACTTTCTGATAGCAACTGTCTTTGCTTGGTCAGTTCCAATGAAGTACTCTTCTCACAAAATTTTCTCTACATCCAACAGGAAAACAAGAATCACAAATTTCACTTCTTCTTGTCAATTTGTTCACATCTTTTCAAAAGAAAATATCACTCATATATACCCTCTTACAATAATTCATTAGGTCAGCCAGTTAAGCTTTCCTAATACACTAATAATTAATTAGGTCAGCCAATTAAGGCTTTCCAATATAAAAATAATTATTTGTACCTTTGCTAAGATATACATGGTAACTATAACCAGTAAACATAATTTAAAATCCATCAATTATACTTCCAGATCCACAATGCATGCTCACAATTCATTTCACATGCTACATGCCTGAATTCAGGGAGCAATTAGGTCTTCTTTAGAATACACGCCCCAGCTGACGTCACAAGTAACCAAACCACAATTGAACTCAACCCATTATTCCAACACATGTCATCTATCCACCAGTAAGCTTGCATCACCTGAAATATCTTTTTCAAAAAGATATACCTGAAACACAGAGACCTACTCTTTTCAGAATCACAGTTATAGTCTAGAAACTAGTCTTCACCAAATCAACAGTAACATCCGCAATATGAAACATAAAGCCAAGAGACCTTAGGAGTAAGATCAACACACATCCTTCTACATAAATCCAACTTCAATAATTTTGAATCATTTGTATAGTGTCTGCACACTTCTTCCAGTCAAGTAATTAGTCTCCTCTCCACATAAATATATGTTGACATCAGTGAAAAAACATGAATATCAATAGCATGATCAGTAACCAAAAATGATATCATCCAACAACTTAGTCTAAATCCATCAAAGAGATACTGAAGAAATTTGGAATGGAATATTCTAGACTAGTTTGGAGACATATGTCTACTGGACATAAGTTTTCTAAGGATGATGACTAAAATGAGGTAAATCAGACTACCTATAAATACATGATTGGTAAACTTCAATATGTTGTTCACACTAGACCTGATATTGCATTAGCAGTTGGTATTGTTGGTTTCAGCTAATCCTAGAGAGAATCATTTGATGGATATCAAAAGGATTCTAAGATATCTTAAGGGTACTAAAGATTATGGATTATGGTATAAGAAATGAGAAAACTTTGATTTGAAGACTTTTACTGATGTTTATTGGGAAAGTAGTGTTGATGATAGAAAGAAAACCAATGGTGGAGCATTATTTCTTGGTAAGAGGTTAGTCTCTTGGATCGGTAAGAAACAAAATTGTATTTCTTAGTCTACAGCAGAGGCAAAGTATGTTGCTGCAATAGTAAATTGTTCAAATATCATATGGTTCAAACAGGTGTTGTCAAGTATGAAGGAGGAAATCAAAGAACTAGTTATTATCTACTGTGACAACACTAGTGATATTAACATTTCAAAGAACCATGTGATGCATACTAAGACTAAGAATATTGCAATAAAGTATCAGTGGTTGAGATAATTGGTTTAGGAAAAGGAAGTAAGGTTAGAATATGTGAATACTAAAGAACAAATTACAAACATATTCACAAAACCTTTACCTAAGGATGCATTCTTGTATCTTAGAGGAAAGCTAGGGGTGATTCCCCTAACTAAGGCTCGCTAATGGATATATTAGTGACGCATCAACCGAGCTACATAAATTTTTTAACAAGTTGATGCAGATTGTGAGAGCTTATTTCATATGAATCAATACATCAGGTACACTACAATTTCATTAGATAGAATCTTTGGCATTTGGATGTCAAAGAGGGAGAGATTATTGATGTCATGAAAAATAAATTATTAAGGGAAAGACTATTGATGACAGTGGGAGAAAATTTATCAAAAATAGATATTAATGTAAAAGAGAGAAATTTGTATTTTAGTGATTGTGAAGACAGAGGGATTTTTCTAGATGAGAATCAGAATAAAGATAAGGACATTAATAAATTTTTATCCTTGTTTCTGTTGCTCTAAATTTCTTTTTTTTATGACATGTTGTGTTGCCATCAATGCCAAAGAGGGAGATTGTTGAAGACAATTATTCAATTGTGTATTGTCATTGATGTATACACAAATGTCTATACCTATACCAAGAACAGTTAGTATATGCCATGTTCTCTTGGGAATTGAAGAAGACCAATGTGATTTTTAGTTCTAAACGACTTCACTCGGGCATTACAATAATGGTCAAGCATTGAAGGATTACAGTGTTAACTGAGTTATGCATTTACTGTCAACGAAATAACATCAGTTTACACTTTATGTTTAATTGGTTATATGCAGCTAACAGACTTAATTTTTATTATTTATTTGGAAGGTTTTTCAGGCCGACTTGACAAGGCTTATCATATATATACAAGGTCAAGTTTGGATTCAATATTGAGAAGTAATAAGAAAAAATATATAGAAGAGTTTTGATATGAAGAGTGAAGGCAAAATAAGATGGAATTCTGATTAAGGAAAAAAACATCTAGACCAAGCTGTAATAGAATATTTGATCAATGAGGATCTAGTTAAAAGCCAGAGCAGAGATCTGAATCAGCAAAGATAGTTGCTTCTTCAAATAGGTCAATCCATTGTTACTCTTTAATAATTGTAGCAGTGATCCAAATCTCTTTACAGAGTAGACTTAACAGTCTTTCATAAATCCTCTTAGAAGGTGACATTTTGACATTGAAGAGTTTGAAGACCTCTAACAAGGCCAGTCCTTATAGGACCTAATTAAATCCTCTAATAGGGTCACACCTAATATTGTATATTGTAACCTTTAACAAGGTTGGCTCCTAACATGGCTCACTTCATAGGAGTGAAAAACAGTAACTAGTTGCAATTGGTGGTTTTCCCAAATTGGGTTTCCATGTTAAATCTTGGTTTCATTTGTGTACATGTTATTTTCTTTATGCTTTATGATTCTACACTTAATCACTAATGGATAATCACAATTAAATATTTTAAGTTTGCTTTGTTAACCGAGTAATAGCAGAATATATGTGTTAACTGAGTAACATTGATAAAATTTTGATTAAGACATCTAAGGGACTTGGATTTATTTTTTTGGTAACTGATTCACCCCTCCCCTCTCAGTTACTCAATCCATTTCCAACAATTATATCTTTACTTTTGAGTGAAATGTTCATTTAAAAGAAAAGGAATTTCAAATTAAAAAAATAGTAAATGATACCTAAAGATTTAAGTTTCGTATATTAATTAAATATTATCATTTTTATATCATATTTATCTATAAATATTATGTCTAAGAGAAAATGAATTCCAAATTATAAAGATAATGTACAATAGAAATATTTTCCTATTGATTACTAATAAACAAGTATAAATTGAACATGAGGTAATTCTTTATTTTTCTTATATTTTTAAATTTATCAAAATAAATGAATATTTAAATATAAGAATAAACTATTATCATGTGTAATATTTTTAGTAAAATATTTATTGACCTTTTATAATAGATCAATGAGAATGTTTGAGAACGGTATTTAAAAATTATAAAGATTTTGCTTTCTATTTTACATGAGACATTGCCTTAATATTGAGTTTCTTCATGTAATATCATCCAAAGGAAGTATATTCTCATTTATCTTATATATTGTTCTATAAAAGATGAAAAATCCATATCTCCTTTATAAAGTAATGATATCTTCATTATTAAATATACTTAAAAATAGACATGTATATAAGGACACCCAAAATAAAAATAGACCTAGACTTAGAATCTCTTTTAATTAAATTATCAAGTAAGAATATCCTCTTATTAGTTCCTGTCTTTGGCAGGATAACTATTGCATTCATTCAGTTTAATTTTCTAATTAGTTTAACCAATCATATTGTAGAATTTTAAAAATTAAATGCAACTTCTATAGTTTATATCTATTTTTCATTTTCTTTGATTATTTAAATCTTATTTTTCTTTGATTTGATTGGTCTATACTAATTTTGGTAATGAATAAATTCAATTTTCTCAAACAAAAATAATAAAAAACCTATTATTTGTCATTTGTATTAAATGTACAAAATAATGTCACTTGTCATTTCTCATTTGTTTTATATGAACAAATTAATGTCACTTGTCATTTGTATTAAATATACAAAATAATGTCACTTGTCATTTGTATTAAATGTAAATAATAAATACAAGATATTAATAGTTAAATATATATTTATATTTTTAATAATAATTTATTTCTTTTGTCTTATTTATTATTTTGTTATGTTATATTATGAGTTGTTTCTTATCATTAAATAACAACTTTAAAGGTCAA
>MU227340.1:6116305-6152246 GCA_018584345.1 Thuja plicata | reverse complement strand
GAATAGATCGAAGAGACTTGAACTTCATCAGGAAGTCCTCAATGCTGGTGAATGAGTCAGGTGCCAAGGAGGTGAACTCTGCATCTATCTGGAGAATTCTGAACTGATCCATGGTGCCAAACAAGGTAGAGAACTTGTCCCACATATCCCTAGGTGTAGTCAGACCATCCAAGTGGAACAACAACCCATCTGAAATGTTCATGGCAATAAGGCCCATTGCCTCATCCATCTTGTTTCTGTGCATAAGTGCCTCATAAGGCCTCTTAAGAACTGGCTAAACCGCATCCATGCAGGACCATAAACCTTCTGACATGAGGAGTCTGGTCATGTGTGGCTTCCATGTGTAGTAGTTATGAGGTGTCAGTCGGGCCACAGAGGGGTCCGACATTGAAAGAAGAATAAGACGGAAGTAGAAGGGTCTTTCTGAATGAAATGACAGAAAGTAAAAGGCACCCCCCCAAAATGTATAATACTAACCCCCATACACCACAAATTACTATGAAAGCACAAGAAACGAGAAAAAAGCCTGAGTTCCAGAAGCAGAACAGGAGCACAACGGAAGGTATGACTTTGACTAAAAAAACTGGCAACCAAATGGCAAAAATAGGAAATGAGACCTGCACCAATGCGACGGGCTCAAAAACACCTTTCCGGCAATATTTTGTTTTCTGAAAAGGGATACCGTATGCCCAAGTTATGAGCAAAAAACTGATAGGTACCCTGAAAAGTGAGCTTGCTGAAAAAAAAGTCACTGTCCTAAAATTGACATCCGTATGGACGTCACGCAGCTATCTGAGCGGCGCCACTGGCAGTGGTGGTGGCCGAGCGGCAGCCGGGTGGCCCACGGGTGGCACTACGGCCGAGCAGCGGAGAGGCGGTGCGGCCGGCAGAGGCGGCGCGCAGGCTGGGAGGCGGTGGCGGGTGAGCCGGGCGCGGGCGGTGGCCGAGCTGAGCGCAGGTGGCGGCGGGCCCCGGCGGCTGGGTGGTGGCTGCGCGGTGGCGCGCAGGCCAGGGGTGGCACGCGGGCGATGTGGTGGCTGCGCGCCCATTTTTTAATTAAAAAAGTAGTTTTTTTAATTTTTTTTTGAGTTTTTTCTCGATTTTTGAGCCCGTACAGCCCTAGTAGGCTAGAAATTTTTCCCTGTGGTCACAGAGGCCAAAATAGTCAAATTTTATATGTTTTTTGACTCTCCCGGGCATTCTAAACGCAATGGTGGAGTCCTTTTGGGCTCAAATGACTCTAAAAAATTGCAACCCTCCAGATCCAATATAGAAAACACTAGAAAACCCCAGAAAGAGAGGGCTTGATCCACAGCTCCAAAAAAAATTGAACAAGCTGCAGCAGTAAGGCTCTGATACCATGTAGAAACTGATGAAATATCAGATTCAACTCCAGGATCCAGCTACATGCAAAAAATCCTGTTACAAGAGAGAAGCAGAAGGAGGAAAAAGCAGAACTCGGAAGTTGCTCAGAAAGTGAGAGCGAAAAAATAATCTGAATTCCTTAATGACAATTACAAAGTTCAACCTTAAAAAGGTGAATGAAACCCTAAAAGGTAAAAGCTAGGTTGCACATTATTAATTAAGAATTAATTAATAATGCACCTAAGTGAAGCTTAAGCAACTAGAGTAATAGGAACATATATAATTAAATCAATATGATTTAATTAATAAGCGTAAGGTAATAATACTCTAACACTGAGTGCATATTAAAGGATCAGATCTTGAGACATTCTAACAGGTGTATTAGGTGAAATCTCTTAACAGAGTGGTTCTAACATACCTTTCAAAATATCTTGTTTGAGTGCTTACTTTGTTGTAAGTCTAAATCATTTTAAAAGGTAGATTGTAATGATCTATAGCTCTTAACTGGGTAGACCTTTAGTCAGGTAGATCATCAACTGTGATCAAATTTTGTAGCCTTAACAAGCACACTTTATTGCTGTAGTAGTGAAGATTTTGTGGGTGTCATCCCACCCCATTTTTACCTTCTTGGGTTTTTGGGTTACCAAAATTTTGTTTCTTGAGTTATTTATTTTATGTTATGGATGCTACTAGTTGATAGATCAATTATATTTATGCATGGTTGTGGATCAATTTGTTTTAAGAGGTAAAAGTTTTAAGATCTGATTCACCCCCCCTCTCAGTATCTTTCTTTCCCATATTGTATTTCCAAGAATTGGTTTCAGAGCTTAGTTCTCCTATAAAAAGGTTTTAATCAGCTTGAGAATATAGATCTTGAGATGGAGGTTTACAAATTGGGTAAAGTCATTGAGAATCGAAAGATTGATATTCAGCTAGTATTACACCAGCTTGAAACAACAAGACACTCATTATCAAGAAGAAGAAACTACAAATATATTTCAGAATGGAATCTCTATTGAGAGGGATGTAACAATTTAAGATCTACTGGAAAGGAACAATACATTGTGTGAAGAAATCAGAAATTTGAAAAGAGAACAAGAAATGCAAATAGTGAGACTATGTGAAGTGGTGGAATAGAAGAAGAAAGTTGAAGATGACAAGGCTATGGCTGATGAAGACAAAAGAGTGATGACTATTAGACTTGATGAAAGGACACATGATGTACAAATGATGAGAAATAATCAAGTTGACATAGTGAATCAAATTCTACTTGTGAATTAGGAGATCCACAAGAAAGACATAGAAATTATGAATCTAAGATCTAAGAACATTCAATTGAAAGATGAACTAAGATCTGAGAAAGAACATAATGAAAGATTGAATAGACCTAATGAAGCTTTGAATCATTTTGAAAACATGATGGAAGCATCAAGAAGATCTAAGGATTCTTCTCGATTAGGTCATACAAAACAACAGGCATCTTCTGAGAAAGTAGAATCATCTAAGATTGGTGAAAGGAGGAATGCAAAGACAAAGAACAATAAGCCTGTATGCTACCACTATGGAAAGCTAGGACACACAACAAACATTTGCTAAATCATGAATGATAATTCCAATCCTAAACCTAAATTTAATGGTTATTTATTTAATTATAAGAAGTTTGGACACCATGCACATGAATATTGGGTAAAGGCAAACAATGCACCTCCCACACCAAGATTCAATGGGTACTGTTACAACTGTCATAAATTTGGACAAAGAGCACAAGATTGCAAATCTAATGCTAAACAAAAATGGACATCAAAGACACAAGCAAAAGCACCAAGGAAAGGTAATACTTATAATTGGGATTATAACACATGGCATAGTTGTCATTACTGTGGTGAGTATGGGCATGTCGTAAAAAACTACATAAAGACACATTTTAGAGGAAAATCTAAGAGTTGGATGAATGGAACCTAGTTTGTTATAGTTGTCTACAAATTGGTCATACTAGGAGAGAATACAAGAGAAGGGTACCTACTCCTACTATTGAGCATATTAGAGAACAGATGAACCAGACATGGACAAGGAAAGCAGAGCCGAGCAGTAGTGAAGATACTACAGCCGAGGTCACCCAATCCAATAGATCAGGTGATCACACCATCACCAACTAAGAAAAATATGTATGTGAGGAACTTCATTTATATTCCATATCTTTCATCAGTTCCTAACATATAAAAATGCAAAAGTCCATATCTACATATGATAAGATGCATCAGGACATATTTTGAGACATGTGCCGAGCAAAGTCAATATGCACTATAGGTGTCGAGCAACAATATTATTGTGCACTAAGACCAAGTTTCCTAGTGTATGCCAAGCTGATATGATTAAGCAAGTTTTGTCTGATGATCGAGTATGGGTTGTGACTGAGAGATAGGCAAGTTTTGTGAGTCGGTCGAGGACAACTGTTTAGCACTCACTCAATGGAAAGAACATTTAATGCTAACCTAATTTTGACCATTGGAACCTATAAAGGAATGAGCCACTCATTTTCATTCTCACCATGTGATTAAGAATTTCACATCGATTGAGCATTTGCAAACTTGATTACAAAAAACCTCTTCGAAGATTTTAACAGCGTGTCGTTAGAAACCTCTTTAGTGGAAAGTGTGAGTCCTGATACTTGCCGAGGTACTCTATTCATTATCTTTGAAATGATATTTTTGGAGACAATGGCTGCAAGTTCTTCCATACCAGCTAAGAAAATGGAGAAGGAGTTGATGAAAGTTCAATTGGTTAGGAGCGACACCTGTAGGCCTCCTAATTTTAGGGCAGTTCCTGAAAGCGCTATCCAAGGTGATCTAACCAGAACCCTATCATTGATTCCACCAAAGTTTCTTATGATTCATGCTATTAGATCATGTTATATGTGCAAAGTGAGCAAAATTGGGGATTATGAGCTAAGACAATCCTATGGGAAATTGTGTGTAGACAGAGCCCTAAAAGATGAGCATAAAAATCTAGCCGAGAAAGGGTTAACTCATGCCCTAGATTTTCCAAGGGATTTTATAATTGAATGGATTAAGAGTGTCCTTAGCTATGTACATGATATGAAAATTTGGTTGGATAATGGACCAGTTAAGATCACAAAGGAAATCATTAATCAAGTAACTAGTTATCCAACTGTCAACGAAAAAAGAACCATGAGATGTTAGAGTAAAGAAGATATTGAAGCAAAAAATGGGGCAGTTTAGAAAAAGAGAGGGATGACAATCTCTACTATCATAGATTTGGAGATTTACTTTGCAGTAAGGGTCATAGCTCACAAATTCTAGCAGTTGAGCCTAATGGACAATGTCCCATGTATTGCAGTCGACCAGGCATGAACTATTGTGAAGAAGGATCATACCTATGACCTTGTCAAGCTTCAGATGATGCAGTTGGCTGAGAACCTTTCTTCAATCCGAAAGGCAAAGAAATCAATGTGTAAGTTTGGTTCTCTGCTAGCTTGCATATTTTTCTATACACATAATACATTTCCCACTTTTGGAGATATTGTGTGGAAGACAGACTGTCCAATTACACAACAAATCAATGTGCTTATTGAGAAATAAGGTAGTAATTTTAACAATGTCAATGGAACATACTTTGTTGAAATTAAGAATAAGGATGAGATTGAGAAGAAGAATTCCCAAGTCACTAGTGTTAATCCCTAAGTTCTAATGATGATTAATAACCCACACTTAGTCATTTACATAGGCAGTTTTAGTTGGTTATTACTGTGGCTGAGAAAAACATTCAAGGCTAGTCAAGTTTTAGGTTGCCAAGTTACATCATGCTGAGCCGAGTAGAATATTAAGTGTCGAGCGTCAGAGATGTGTTGTGTCGAGCAGAACAGTTTTTGCATATATATCAGGACTAATTCAAAATTTGATATAAATAGTTAAGGTTGACTTGTATGAGATTTGAGTTGACATTTGTACACATTTAATATTTTTCTACTGAGTTAATTTTGCATTTAATTGTTTTATACTATGCATGGCATGGAGCCAATCAGGAAATCAGTATGCATTGGAGGTATAAACAATAGATCTTGATCATTGATCTAGATCTCACCGCCATATCCAAAGAGATATAATAAGATGGATTATAACCCTAAAAGTGTGTGTGAGAGCAAGAGAAATATAGAGAAGGGTTGTATGTTCATGAGAGATGAACAAAAAGTTATTTTGAGAAGAAGCCTAGATCAAGCAGAATGACAGAGCAGTAAAAAGAAGAGTAAAGACATATCAGATTAAGAGATCACAGAGGTTATTGAAAAGAGAAGATCTATCATCAGCATCTGAGTGCATAACGAAGGATCACTACTTGGAAAATTCTAACAGGTGTATCAGGTTAAATCTCTTAATAGAGTATTTTTAGCAGACCGTTTCAAATCTCTTAGCCAAGTGCTTACTTTACTATAAGTTGAAATCCTTTAACAAGGTAGATTGTGATGATCTTTAGTTCTTAACTAAATAGACCTTTAACCAGGTAGATAGCATATTGTAATCAAACTTTTGTAGCCCTAATAGGAACACTTTATTGCTGCAGTAGTGAAGATCTTGTGGGTGTCATCCCCACCCCAGTTTTACCTATTTGGGTTTTTGGGTTACCAAAATTCTATGTTATGAGTTACATATTTGATGTTATGGATACTATCTAATGTTAGGTTAAATTCATATATGTATGAATGTGGATAAATTTGTTTTAAGTGGTTTATTTTGAAGATCTGATATACCCCCCCCCCCTCTCACTATCTTGCTTTCCCATTCTTGTACTTCCAAAAATTAGTATCAGAGAACAACTCACCTACACAAGCTTTGATTCAGCTTGTGAGTACAAATCTTGAGATNATCCCCCCCCCCCCTCTCACTATCTTGCTTTCCCATTCTTGTACTTCCAAAAATTAGTATCAGAGAACAACTCACCTACACAAGCTTTGATTCAGCTTGTGAGTACAAATCTTGAGATGGAGGTTTACAAGTTATGAAAACTCATGGAGAATCAGAAGATTGAGATCCAGCTAGCATTACATTAGCTTCAGATAGAAAGAAAAGAATTGAAGAAATCATTGACAGCTAGGAAAGCTTTGGCCAAACAAATGAATGATACTCATTACCAGGAAGATGACACTACAAATATATTTCAGAATGAAGATTCTACTAAGAGAGATGCAGCAATTACAGATCTACTGGAAAAGAACAATGCATTGTGTGAAGAAGTTAGAAACTTGAAAAGAGAACAAGAAATGTAGACAGTGAGACTATGTGAAGTATTGGAACAAAAGAAGAAAGATCAAGACGAAAAAACTATGGTAGAAGAAGACAAAAGAGTGATATCTATAAAATTTGATGAAAGGACACATGATGTGTAGATGATGAAAATCAATTAGGTTGACATGGAAAATCAACTGCTACTTGTAAATTAGGAGATTAGTAGGAAATATATTGAAATGATAAATCTAAGATCTGAGAACAATCAATTGAAAGATGATCTGAGATCTGAGAAGGAACTTAATGAAAGGTTGACTAGACCTAATTAAGCTTTGACTCACTTTGAGAATCTAATGGAAGAATAAAGAAGGTCAAAGGATTCTTCTGGATTAGGTCACATGGAACAAAAGACATCTATTGAGAAAGGAGAATCATCTAAGAATGATGAAAGGAGGAATGCAAAGACAAAGCACAACAAGCCTTTTTGCCACCACTTTGCAAAACTAGGTCATATAGAAAACATTTTCCAAAGAAAGAAAGGTAAGTCCAATCCTAAACCTAAGTTTAATGGTTACTATTTTAATTGGAAGAAATTTTGACATAAAGCACATGAATGTTTGGCTGAAGCAAGTGATGCATCTCCCAAACCAAGATTTAATGGTTATTATTGCAAGTGTCAGAAACATGGTCATAAGGCACAAGGCTATAGATCCGATGCTAAACAACAATGGATATCCAAGACACAAACAAAAGCATGTAAGAGAGGTAACAATTACAACTGGGATTATAATACAAGATAGAGTTGTCATTACTATGAAGAATATGGACATGCACCTGAAGATTGATTAAAGACACATGTCAGAGGGAAATATAAGAGTTGGATGAATGGAAGCTTAGTCTATTTTAGTTGTTTGAAGATAGGACACACTAAGAGAGAGTGTAGGAAAATAGTTCCTGCTCCTACTATTGAAGAAGTAAGAGCATAGATGAACCAGACATGGGTAAAGAAATAGAGCTAAGCAGTAGTGAAGCCACTGAAGCCGAGGTCACCCAATTCAATGGATCAGGTGATCACACCATCTCCAACTAAGCAATAGAGGTATGTAAGGAACTACATTCAAATTTTAAATCTTACATCAGTTCCTAATATGTAAATGTGCCAAAGTCCATATCTGGATATGATAAGATGTACTAGGACATGTTTGTGACAAGTGCCGAGAAGAGTTTCCTATACTATAGGTGCCGAGTTGGTTGGCCAAGTAAGTTGTGATGGCCGAGTGTGGTAATCCTAGTGGTATGCAAGTTGTGTTAGTCGGCCAATGATAGCTAGCTTGCACTAACCTAATAGGCAAAATATTTAATTCTTACCTACCTTGACCTTTCAAGTCTATATATGGACGAACAGTCTATTATTCACTTTTTACCTTGTAGTTTTCAGCATTTACAGAGTGATCAAAGAAGTTACAGATTTGATCTTAGCAAAGTTTGTTTTGATAATTTCTTCAGCGTGCCATCAAAAACCCTAAGTTGAAAAAGTATGAAGTGATTGCTTGCCAAGGTACTCTATTCTTCATTTTTGAACCCTAACTTCAGGAGATTATGGCTGCAAGTTCTTCCACACTAGTCAAGGGAATGGAGGAGGATTTGAATCAAATTAAGCTAGTAAGGAGTGATGCATGTGCACCACCAAAATTTTAGGCCATCCCAAAAAGCACAATTATGATTTATTTAAACAGAGCCCTCTCATCGATCCCGCCTAAGGTACTTATGATTCATGATGTTAGATCATGTTACATGGTTAAATTTGGCAAAATGGGAAAGAAAGAATTGATAAATTCCTATGATAAGTTGTGTGAGAATGGAATTCTGAAAGACAAATTCAAACATTTAGCCGACAAAGGGTTAACTTGTACCCTAGATTTTTTGATAGAATTCAAGGATGAATGGATTAAGGTTGTCCTAAGATGAGTTCATAATATGCATATGTGGCTGGACAATGGACCAATAAATATCACAAAAGATATTATCCAGCAAGTTACTAGGTATCCTGTTATCAGCGGTAAACGAACTATGAGAGACCAAAGCAAAGAAGAGATAGCACCTAACACTAGAGCTATTTGGAACAACAAAGGAATGAATATCTCTACAATTACTGACTTGGAACTTGATTTTGGAGTGAGAGTGATTGCTCACAAATTCTATCATTCGAGCTGACTATATAGTGTTCCCTGTACAACTGTCGACTAGGCATGGAAGATAGTTAAAAAGAATCACACCTACGACCTTGCCAATCTGTAGTTGATACAACTAGCTGAGAACTTACTATCAATCAGGAAAGCCAAAATCTTATCATGTAAGTTTGGCTCTTTGTTAATGTGTATATTTTTCTATGTATAGAAGTCATTTCCTACTCTACAAAATATTGTCTGGAAAAAGGACAAACCCATCACATTACAGATTAGTGAATGTATTCAGAAATTAGGCAGCAATTTCAATGGTATTATGGGAAGTTATTTTGTGGAATTCAAAAAGAGAATGAGGTTGAGGACCAGAATTCCCAATTCACTTATGGAGAATCACTATGATGAGATATGTTTCTTAGTGGATATAGAATACACACATATTCAGACTATGACACCTAGGGTATCATGGCTGGAGCCATTTCCCTATGAAGTAAATATTGATGAAGCATCAGCAGCTATCATAGAACTCCTAGCAAAAGAGATTGATACTAAAGCTAAAAGATTCAAAAAATTTGATGAAGCTAAGGAAAATATTTTGATGAATCTTAAGGCAGGAACCATGGAAAGAAAAAGGAAAAAGATTGTGAAAAATCTGAAAAAGATGGTTAGCTTTCCAAGTGACGAAGAGCTAGAGGATGCACCTCTAGACATATCTACTGTACAAGGAGAAGATGTATGTGAGGAACAAGAAGTAGAAGTTAGTGAACCTAAAGAAGAGGTCACTACTAAGGCAAAAGGGAAGAGGCCAGTAGTAGAAAAGGTAACAAAGGTGAGTAAAGAAAAACCTAGGGTTACCCCTCCCATTGCAAATCATCCAAGGACAAGGGCATCTGTCACCACATCACCAGAAGAGAGGACTACATTCTATGCAAAGAAGATTGAGAAAGTAGTTCTTGATCGAGGACTAAATTAGCAACAAAGGTTGTGTCGAGCCTACAAGTTAAAATACCAACAAGAAAACTAAATTTGGATCTAGAAAGTGATGAGGACATGACTGAAACTGATTAACCCAGCAACATACCAACAACACCATTCAAGAAACCTACAGATATTGATGAGGTATGTGAAAATTTGAGAAATTTTGTAGGGTTATCTGGTTTTAAGTTTATAAGGTATGAACAATTGAAGGTAGGAGACAAACATAAGGTTCAGGAAGCTCTCCTAGACATGATGTGTAATTTCAAATTAACCCCTACAGAAATAGGAAACAATGTGTCGAGTGAGTTGTATGAATATCTATCTAGCAAGTGGGAATTTTCACTCACAACTGAGAGACAAATTAGGGAAGGCACTTTAGCTCAAGTCATTCTTGAGCTAACAAAGAAAAAGAGAGAAAAACTTGTTGAAGAGTAGAAGCACAAATTTCTACCTAAACAGAGAGGTTATGCTATTTTTAAGATTCATATTGAAGGGATAGTACAATAGAGTACTAGAATTTGGAAGGAAGTTTTTGGACTAATTGTTTCAAAAGAAAAGAGAACAAATGAAGGAACATCTAAGACAAAGGATAAGGAAACTAAATCCACCCTTGTACCACAGATTTCAATAGTTCACATTTCAACTGGGTCTGAGAAGACTATGACAGATGCACAAGATCAATCAGAGATAGTTAACACTATTGATCTAACTATTGATAGTTTGATTGATGTGAAAATTAATTGATGAATCCGGCAATCTAGATGTTGAGGGTCAAGATGAGCCAAGGGACTCAACTATTGAATCACCTATCAAGGCAACTGAGGCTGAAGAAGAGAAGAGTATAGAAGAAGAAGAAAGAATTCAAAATAAATCTGAAGATAAGGATGCTCAAGATGAAGCAGAAAAGGAGAAAATAATTGAACAAGAGGTAATTGTACATCATTCACCTATTTTAGAGGTTGTAAAATGAGTACTAGATAGTAGTGAGGAGATAAGAGATACTAACAGTGAGCCTAAATAACAAGAGGCAATGCAAGTGTTGGTTGATCTACCACACTCTGCATCATCAACTCCCACTGGAACCAAGATAGGAAGTATACTTGATCAGGAGGCAATTTTGACTAAATTTAAAGATGCAATGGTGTCAACTACTGAATCTAGAAAAGTTATTATAGAAACAAAGCCAAACAGTAGTTCACCTGAATTCAAGAGAAGGAAAGTTATGAGGAAGAAGTCTCTGATTGTAGATGTCACATTAGATGAAGTTATTGTGATTCCACCGTGGGATCCCAATGTTTTTTCTTATGAATAGATTGAGACTCTTCGGGAGTTACTTAAGAGAAAAAAAGACAGGAGAAACTGCAAAGGGAGCAAAAGAAAAAGCAAGTGCTACATAACATAAAAGATATATTTGTAAAGGCTTTTGACATGGAGGATGAAAATGCTCAAGCCCCTATGGTTGAACAACTAATTCACATTGTGAAAAAGGTAAATGATGACAATATTGAAGCCAATGAGAAACTTTTGCAATGGTCAAAGAGAAAATTTGAGAACAAGGTACTCGCAAAAATCTCAGGAGAGATTGGAGTTAAACAGGTTGAACTTTCTTCTCTAATAGAAATTTTAGAAGGAGTTGCAACAAATGTCTATTCATTGTATAAGATATTATCTGATGTTGAATTCTTCACAAAGGATAATTAATAGTCTTTAGAGAAATTTTAAATAGACCTTAAGTCGACTGGAAGTTCACTGAGTATGGATGCTAGCACTAGCTCCTTGCATTTTAACATGCTCACTTATGCACAAAGGAGGATAGTTGAGCTCATGGCTGAAGATGGTTGGATTAGGACCAAGTTGATTACTATTTAGACAAGTATAATACCTCATCTAGAGGTCATTCAGAAAGAAATTTTATCTACAAATGAATTGATTAAGAGAGACTCTCTTCTCTCAACTGCAAAAAGCTTAGTAAGTCTAGCTGCCGAGCTAGAAGTGGAAATAGAGGTTATGAAGTTTGTCAAAGATAGTTGGGACTCTGCATTTGAGTCTACCTTACAACTTCATAAATAGTTTTTGGACAAGTATAACTTGACCCCACCAGCTATCAGTGACAAAAACAAGGGGGAAACTGAAGGAGATCAGAATAGGACTGACAAGGATACAACATAAAGGAGATCAAAATAGGTATCCATGTAAATATTTTTTTAAGGCATGTATACTATGTAAAGTTTTGTATGTAGTATGATGTACATTTCTAGGTGGAGTATAGTATGTACTTAGGAAATATTTTGGATGAAATGAATTATAATGATAAGTGTGTTTTTGCCACTAATATCAAAGGGGGAGATTGTTAATCCCTAAGTTCTATTGATGATTAGTGACCCACACTTAGTCATTTACTTAGGCAGTTTTAGTTGGTTATCACTATGGCCGAGCTAAACATTCAAGGCCGAGCAACATTGCCAAGAAATTTTTAGGTTTCCAAGTTATGTCATGCCGAGTCGAGTAGAATATTAAGTGTTGAGCATCAGAGATGTGTTGTGCCGAGCAGAACAATTTTTTCATACATGTCAGGATTAATAAAAACTTTGATGTAAATAGTTAAGGCCAACTTGTATGAGATCTGACCTAACATTTGTACACATTTAATATTTGTCTACTGAGTTAATTTCACATTTAATTTTTTTATACTATGCATGGCATGGAGCCAATTAGGAAATGAGTATGCATTGGAGGTATAAACAATAGATCTTGATCATTGATCTAGATCTCGCCGCCAGATCTAAAAAGATATAATAAGATGGCTTCTAACCCTAAAAGTGTGTGAGAGATCAAGAGAAATACAGAGAAGGGTTGTATGTTCATGAGTATGAACAACAAGTTATTTTGAGAGGAAGCCTAGATCAAGCAGAATGAAAGAGAAGTGAAAAGCAAAGTAAAGACATATGAGATTAAGAGATCACAGAGGTTATTGAAAAGAGAAGATCCATCATCAACATCTGAGTGCATAATGAAGGATCAGTACTTGGAACATTCTAACAAGTGTATCACATTAAATCTCTTAACATAGTGGTTTTAGCAGACCACTTCAAATCTCTTAGTCGAGTGCTTACTTTATTGTAAGTTGAAATCCTTTAACAAGGTAGATTGTAATGATCTTTAGTTTTTAACATAATAGACCTTTAACCAGGTAGATTACATATTGAAATCAAAATTTTGCAGCCCTAATAGGTACACTTTATTGCTGCAGTAGTTAAGATCTTGTGGGTGTCATCCGCACCCCTATTTTACCTATTTGGGTTTCTGGGTTACCAAAATTCTGTGTTATGAGTTACATATTTGATGTTATGGATGCTATCAGATGTTAGGTTAAATTCATATATGTATGAATGTGGATAAATTTGTTTTAAGTGGTTTAGTTTGAAGATCTGATTCACCCTCCCCTCTCAGTATCTTGCTTTCCCATTCTTGTACTTCCGACAACTAGTTGAGAAACAATATGAGGACATTTATTTCCTAGTGGATACAGATTTTACCTATATTCAGGCGGTAGTGCCAAGGGTATCATGGATAATCCCATTACCTTATGAAGTGAATATTGATGAAACATCTACAGCTATAATAACTCTACTAGTAGAAGAGATTGATGGTTCAGCTAGACATTTTGGCAATTATGAGGAAGCTAAGTACAAAGTCTCTAGGGATTTAAAGGCTAGAACTATGGAGAGGAAAAGGAAAAATATTATCAAAGGGTTGAAGAAGATGATTGGAATTGAGAATGATGAATAAATAGAGGATGCACCTTTTGGGATTGTCAACTGGTCATGTAGAGGATATGACTAGTGAAGAAGAGGTGAGTGAACTTGAAGAAGATATCACTGAGAAGGCAAAAGGAAAGAAGCCAGTGGTGTCCAAGGAAACTAAATAGAGAAAAATCCAAACCTAAAGCTAGCCCTCCTATTGAAAATAGGCCTAGGACTAGGGCATCAACTATTTCATTTCTTTCGGAGACAAAAATAGTATATATAAAGAAGAATGTTGGAGAGAGTAACTCAGGTAAAATAAAACAAGTTGAAACAAAGGTTGTGCTGAGCCAACCTGAGAAAATACTGAGGAAATTGATCTTGGAGCATGAAGATGATGAGGAGAAGATAGATACGGATGAAGCCAGCAACATACCTACAACATCACATAAATTGCTGATCAATATTGATGAGGTATGTAAGAACATTAGAAGTATAGACGGATTGGAAGGATTCATATTTATTAAGTATAAAAAGAAAAGCATTGCAGACAAGCATAAGATTCAGGAGGCACTAATAGACACGATGGTTACACTCAAGATGAAACTTGTAGAGATAGGAGACCTTGTCCCTACAGAACTCTATGATATTTGATCACAAAAATGGAAATATGCACTAATGACTGAAAGAAAGATAAGGGAAGGAACATTAGCTAAGGTCATTCCTAGATTGACAAAGAAGAAAATAGGAAAATTTATTGAACAATATCAAAGGAATTTCATTCCCAAAATAAGAGCCTATGCAATTCTGAAAAATGATGTTGAAGGAGTAGTCCAACAGAGAACTCAAATTTGGAAAGAGACTTTTGGGCTAATAACTAAAAAGGAAAATAAGATAGGTGAAGGCACCTCACAACAAATGGAGGTGGAATGGAAAATTTCTACTGAACAAGTAGAGACAAAGAAACTAGATAAATTGAAAACTGTAGATCTGACACTAGACAGTCCCATTGTCACTATACTTGAAGACAATAGCAATTTGGATGCCAAGGATCAGAATGAGCCGGTAGACACAAGAAAGCTATTGCCTATTCAAGCCATAGAGGTTGAGTCAGACAAAGCAACAGAAAAGGAGGTAACAAATGTTAATCCATCTATATTAGAGGTTGTACAAACAGTTTTAGATGGTAGTGATATTAAGATGGAAGAAATAATAAACAAGCCTAAAGAACAAGAGGCTATACAAGTGTTGGTGGAGCTGCCACACTCTGTACCATCTACTCCCACTAGACCCAAAATTGTTAGTATGCCTGATCAGCAGGAGATCTTTACTCAATTGAAAAATGTAGTTGAAATAAGCATTGACAAGGCAATAGATAATGAAGAACCTAAGAAGAGTATTAGCTCACCAGAGCTCACGAAGAAGTCTCATAAGAAAAGTCACAATGCCGAAATGTCACATTGGATGAAGTTATTGTGATTCCTAAATGGGATCCAAAGAACTTCATATATGAACAGATTCAGACTCTACAAGACCTATTGAAGAGGAAGAAGAAACAAGAGGAAATGAAGAGGGAGCATCAACAGAAGAAATTTTTACATGAAATAAAGGATATTTTTGTTCATTCTTTTGATATGGAAGACATAAATGAGAAAACACCAATTTTGGAATAGTTAGTTCACATTGTGCACAAAGTTAATAATGAAGATATTGAGGCAAATGACAAGCTGCTACAATGGTCAAAGAGAAAGTTTGAGAACAAAGTTTTGGAGAAGATATCAACAGAGATTTTCTTTTTAAATAGGTTGAACTTTCTTCTCTTATTGATATTCTTAAGGAAGTTACAAATAATGTTTATTCTTTGTACAAAAAGTTATGTGATGTACAATTCTTTACAAAGGATAATCAAGATTTTGTAGAGAAGTTGCAATTAGCTTTAAAGTCAAAAGGTAGTTCATTGAGCATGGATGTTAGTTCTATCTCCATACATTTTGATAAGTTGACTCATACTCAGAGGAGATTAGGTGAGCTTATGGCTGAAGATGGTAGAATCAGGGAAAAATTAATTACTATTCAGACTGCCTTGATAACTCATCTAGAGGTTATTAATAAGGAACTTACAGTTGCACGAGAATTAGTCAAGAGAGACTCTCATCTCTCTACTGCAGATAGTTTGGTAAGTCTAACTTCTGAGCTAGAAATTAAGTTACAAGTTATGAAGTTTGTTAAGGACAGTTGGGATACAAAATTTGCATTAACATTACAACTTCATAAGTCATTTTTGGATAAGTATGACTTAACCCCTCCAACTTTCAGTGACAAAAACAAGGGGGAAACAAATAAGGAAATAGACAAAGATGTGTAGCAAAAGGCATAATTTTTTTTTTCTCTAACACATGTATACTTTGTAAATATTGTATGAAATCCATAGTATAATCTTAGGGGGAGTAGGTTGTGTAGTTAGGAAAATTTTGTGGATGTAAAGAAATGATAAGTGTTTTTTCCACTAATATCAAAGGGGGATATTGTTGATCTCTAAGTTTTGTTGATCATTAGTTGCCTACACTTGTTCATTTATCTAGGCAGGTTAGCCGATCATCACTGCAGCTGAGCTATCTAGGATAGGTTGATCAGTAGTCATTGTCGAGAAGTCAGTAGTTTCTGAGTTACGCAGAAGCTAAGTGAAGTTGATCAGTCTATGTCCAGTGCTAGAGTCTTCATATGTCGAGCAAGAAATTTTTTTCATACATGTCAGGGATGGCACAAACTTGAAGGTAAACTATTTTGGGCCAACTTGTTTGAGCATTTAATGTTTTGAATAGAGTTAATTAAACATTAAATCATTGATCCCAATACGTGGCATGAAACCAATCAGAAAATTGGAATGCCCAAGCGGCATAAGTATTTGATCTTGATCGTTGATCTAGATCTAGATGCCACATCCAAAAGGTATATAAGATTGCTTCTTACCCTAATTTTAAGAAGTTTGTATGAGTACATGAGAGATGTGTGAAGGGTTATCTCAAAGTGAAGAAGCATCGATATAGCATAGAAAAAGAGCAATGAGTAGCAGAGAAAAGATATATCAGATTATTAGATCACATAAGGTATTGGAAAGAGTAGATCCGTCATCAACATCTGAGTGTATATCGAAGGATCAGACCTCGAGACATTCTAACAGGTGTATTAGGTGAAATCTCTTAATAGAGTGGTTCTAACAGACCTTTCTAAATCTCTTAGCTGAGTGCTTACTTTGTTGTAAGTCTAAATCCTTTTACGAGGTAGATTGTAATGATCTGTAGCTCTTAACTGAGCATAACTTTAATCAGGTAGATCCTCAAGTGTGATCAAATTTTTTAGCCTTAACACGCATGCTTTATTGCTACAGTAGTGAAGATTTTGTGGGTGTCATACCCACCCCAGTTTTACCTTCTTGGGTTTCTGGGTTACCAAAATTTTGTCTCTTGAGTTATTTATTTTATGTTATGGATGCTACTAGTTGATAGATCAATTATATTTATGGATGGTTGTGGATCAATTTGTTTTAAGAGCTAAAAGTTTTAAGATCTGATCACCCCCCCTCTCAGTATCTTGCTTTCCCATCTTGTATTTCCAATAGGTACCTGATCAGGCCTTGTTGTCAAGACCCATTTCCTACTTTCATTAGTTGTTTCTAGGTTTTTGGCTTTTGCCTAAGTTTATTTTAAGGGGAGTGTTAGAGTATAAATGTATTTTCACTTATTAATTAGATCATTATTAATTTAATAATTAAGTCACATTTTCAGTTATCAATTAACTCATTATTGATTTAATTATTAAGTTGCCTTTTTATCTCTAGTTCACTTAAGTTAAACTTTAGGCATGCAATAATTAATTCTTTATTAATTATTCATGCAACCTAGGCTTCTCCACCCTTGTGAGGGTTTTAATCTCCTTTATTAGGATTGATCACTTTGTAATCCCATTCTTTTGTAATTCTATTTTTCATTATTATTGAATCAATTGAGAATGTTTCGTCTTCCACAGATCTTTTATTTGTGGCCTCCATATATTTTGCTTCTCTCTTTATATGAAAGGTGTTTGCATGCAGGTGATTTTTGGGAGCTGTAGGGTTGATGGTTTTTCATCAACTCCAATATTCTACACTACATCTATGTCTTCCCTTATTGTAAACTTTGAAGGATGTCCATCCTTGTATAAATAATGATTGTAGCTACATTGAAAGATGTAAGATGATTCTTTTGGTCCTCTTTATCTCTTGGATATGGCCACTTTCCCTAGAGTTATTTTTTTTTAGGGCCAACTTAAAGGGACCACCCTCTTGTCCCTTGTTTTGGCTGACCTAGTTGATATTTTTTTAAAGATTAACATTGTAAATATAGAAGATACAATTAGTTTTAAATGGTGTGGGAATAAGTGTGGATTTCAAAATATGCAAATATAAGATAACAAATGTATACGGTGAGTTCGTACATACCTGACAAAAGGTTGTTGAAGGTAGCGAGTCAAGAAAAACTACATTCAAGGAAGATTACTAGAAGTAGTATGCTAAAGGTTTACACATTGTAATTCTTTTCATGTATCACGTGTTGAGATAGTGAGTCACCTCTAGAGGTCCTTGCTTGAATCTTTCTCAGAGATAGAAACTCTTTGTAACAAGTCATTTGTATTTTTCTTTGAGATAGTGAATCTTGGTTGCAAGTCTAGTAGTGATACTCCTTGTAATACTTTTTATTTATTTTGAGATATTCTCACTGTGGTTTTTCTCTCATTAGATTTTCCACTATATCTTCTATTCTCTTGTAGATTGGTGTACTGATTTATTCATTATTGATGACTAAAAATATATGTTTGTAAATTTAAGTAAATCATATTGGGCTCAGTTGATCCCAACTTTTATAAAGAAAATGACCAACACTGGTTCAAGTTTTTAAATTGAATCACTAAAAACTGAGATATATGTTGAGATTTTTTAAATTATGTAAATTAATGAAATGCTTAATTTTTTTTATGTATTTTATGTTTCTAATTTTTCTCAAAAATTTAAAAATTATAGAAATATAATTTTTAATAAAATAAAAAGCTCAAATTTAGTTGTTGATAAAATGTTGAAATCAAAATTACATCATTGGTTAACCTTAATATAGTATTTTTTTTTCTTATGTATAGATAAATTCATACTTTAGTGCATGGATATATCTTTTCATTGTCTTTATAAATATATATTGAAATATAAAATTAAGAATTTATCTGTACTGAAATATATCATTCCATTCGACGTCACCTTTTATCTTGACTATTCATCCAAAATAGGAATAGATTATAGATTATATCCTCTTGATATAGATTCTTTCCTCTGCTACACCATACTTTTCCAAAAAAAAAAAAAAATTTACTATTTTTTCATGACAAGATAATCAACAAAATACTTTTGTGTTGATGATTGCATTCAATAAAAAATATATAAAGTAATTGAAATATTTAAAAGATATAATTTTAGAAAAGTTCACTTATAGATCTACAAAAGTGTATTTTTATATTTATTTTTAAAATATCAATAAAAGGAGGAGTTACTAAAACATCACTATTTTTAAAAATAATTTTAATTTTTTAAGTAATTTTTAGTTAAAAATACTTAAATTCAATTGTGTTGATAAATTGGCCTAAAGTATGACACACCTTTATTCTTTTACCGATATAATTCGAACTCATTTGATCAAATTTTTAACAAAGATAATTCAAATAATATCATTTTTAATACAATCCATGTTGATTACCAATGCATTGATACCTTTCTTAGTTTCAACATCGGGAAACTTTCATCCTCCTACTTGGACATTCCACTTTTTAATGGACCATCACAGGAGTCCCTTCAGATTGATAATGTAGCAAAATGCGAGAGAAAGATGGATAACTAGAAAGGTTGGTGACATTATTTATTGGATGTCATATTTGAATTATTGGTGATATTATTTTCTTAGTGAGCGAGATAACTCTATGCTAATATGAATGTTTGATTTAAATAATTTGAAATAAGGAATCTGTCAGGAATGAACACGCTGTGAGACTACTCATATTTTTTAGCAGAAACCTGTGTTGAACAAATCTTTTTCGTAGTGTTACTATTGAGTGACTAGTCTTAAAGGAAAATGACATCTGTCATACAAAACAATAGTTTTAAAAGTTATCATAATCTAGAACTATCTCTTCAAATTGTCGCGCCTGAGATTCATGGAGGAAGAAGTTATATTAACACGAGCCACCAAATTCTTTTTACTATAGAAACATCATTCTGTGAGATGAATCGTTTCATTGGAATTTGGAGTTGTCAAAACCTAATGTCACAGGAACTGTATGAATTATATTGTATCGCTGAAGTGGGAAACTCAAGACACAACTAACATAGAACAAAGATTGGGAAATAATATGTCACGTCTACGAACTCTTATCCTTTTCTATCATGCAATAGTCAAATCATCATAGAAAGTAGTTGTTGTTTATTATCACGGTAAATCAGGATCTAGAAGTTATCATAATATAGAATGGTATTGATAAGTTGTGTGAAGAGTATGAGCATTGAACTGGTTGTTGACTCATTATATCTTCAACCTTTGATCCTATGCAAGGGAAGAGAGGTGAATTGGGAGGTGTTTGGGAGTCTGAAGATGTACTAGCTACGAGACAATAACCATTGCATCTGGGTGACTTGTGTGTAATAACAACATGCACCATATTGCAACTATATAGAAGAAGATGATACTCTCATAAATTGGGTTGTGTGTTTCGTTAACATTTGGAAAAATCTTTGAATCGATATAGAACCTCAATTTTTATGCAGCGAAGAAAACTGGTACTTGGTGAAAAGATAAAGAGCTCAGGAAAATACTACAAACTAAAGTTATGCATCAAGCCTAAATTGTTTATGATATAATCACCAACAAGAGGGTGTTGACCCAAGGTACAGAAGTGAGCTGACTAAACAGACTTAACAACATATTAAATCAGTAAAGTCAGCAGAATAAAGCAAGTAAAACATCATCTACCTCTATCAAAAACCAAAACATAGAAGCTAAACCAGTAGCGTAAGGTTTCCCACATATGAAAAGCATCAAATTTCATCAGCCAAAAAATAATACCAAGCCACACAGGGCTATTTAAATAAATTAAAGTCTTAAGCTTAAAACTAAAATTAGAGAAACTAGCCAAACTATAAGGCTTGGAGACCGCAGTATAACAGAACTCCAACCTACACTTCACCATTAGTTGGATCCTTTGCCATCCCATAAGCGCTTTGACAGTAGTAGGTCCACCCACTCCTTGTTGAGAAACTTGAACAGTTCCTGATTTCCTTCAACAGACTCCTTCCTAGCAAAGGCCTTCTCATTCAGTAAACAAAGGGTAGTGGAAGAGGCATGCATGACCTTGAGGGTGAATTTGCTGACATCCGCCAGCCTCCTATTTGTGTTGGCCAAGTCCTCATTCAGTTTAGCCACCGTATTCTCTAGATTTACAATCTGGAACTTAATTTTTTCGACCAGACCTGTACCCACAACACTTTTATGGTTTTCCATCATAGTGACAGGGGTGAAATCTTCCTTGCCCTCTTCAGCCATAGTGTCTTGGTTAGTATCCTTTTCCACTTCACGATCAATATTAGTCTAGTTATCATCCCTACTAGGAGATTCAACCAAGACATCCTCTTTATCAAATAACTCCTTCATAGCATGTTTCCCCTTCTCCTTGGCAAGCTGAGAGGACGAATGAGTATTTTTGGGCTGGGGGTCAATATTCTGGGGGGTTGATGTAAATTTTCTTGCATTTTTTGGAAGGCTGGGGAGATTCCTCATGGGTTAGGTCATGCTTGAAGCCCACATGTGAGGTAGGGGTAGGGTGGGTTTTAGAAGATTTATGGCTGGTAGCAGAGTTAGAGGCTTTGATAGAACCAGAAGGCAAGGGAATGCCCTGGTTGAGGGAGATCGAGGGTACATATTTTACTGGGCTTGTTGGGTAATTTCCATAATGGGCAGAGTGTAGAGAGCACAGTGGAAGTGGTAAATTATGAAAATAAGCCCTTGGTGGAGGTAAATAGGTTTCTTACCGAGAGAAATCAACTCATTCACGACAACAATAATTGTTTCCAAGGAATGTAGAAGATAAAAAAAGCATGGAAATTAACAACTTACGCCTAAGGTGGTTAAGAAAAGGGAGGTGATAATTGTAGAATATACCGAAATGGCCCTCCAGGGTGAAATACTTCATAACCAGCTTGCACATCTTTGGCCAGAATTCAGGAAGGTCAGCCATGCTATAACCGCCATTTTTTTAGACCGGTTTGTTGTCTTTGGTAAAAAAATGATCGAAATCTATTTTCGCCTAGGTTTTGGTGTTTTTCTTCCATTTCCTACCCATGGTAGGCATACCAGTGGCTTTACCAATAACCTCCTCATTGATCTCAAATGTGATTCAATTTATGGTGACCCTTCTCTTGTTCCAGCTTTTTGCAAACTATCGAGATATCATTTTGTCATGACCAGCCAAGCATTTCATGAATGTTAGAATCCCTCCTTCTTTATAGAAATAAATCACCATTGGGTCTGAGGAAAACTCCTCCTTAATCTTGTCTGGTTCAATCCTATTATGATCCCCACCCATTTTAGCAGAGTTTTTAGACACAACCCACACCCAAAAATTCCATGACCAGTAAGAGAAGAAACCCTTCAAAGCATAGTACCAACATAAACCAGAGCACAAAAAAAAGTAGAGCAGTTGCATGAAATAGGGAAAATGAGGTCATAACTTGGCTTTAAACATCTATCATTTTGCGTATGAAACTATGATAATAATTACTTTTAGGCTCAAAAAACACCGCTAAGGATGCCACAGGGGGTTAACACGTGGGATCGGTGTTGTAACCCATGATCACCATCAAAGAAATCTTCATTGTATCTTTTATTAATCTCCTAAAAATCAAAATTGCATCTGATTCCACTTAAAGAAATAATGACACTTTATGGAGGGAGTGATGCAAGCAATCCATGTCCAGCGCCAACACGAATTGGGTAACCCACCTTCAGAGGCCACATGGAATTTCCAAATGTGATAATCAACCAAGCTAGAATGGATATAGCTTTGAGGTCTGCCATTTAGCACCCAAATCAGTCTTTGATTTTTAAACATTCTAATTTTTGTTATTGGCACCTCTCATTTCCCACATAAGCAAGTCATGAGTATTTTTTGGTAGCTAAGTAACAGCCTGCCAACATCGTAAGCCATCTGTCTGCAATCCAACAGCCACCATGGAATCATTTACTAGATTCCCTTCCCTATAAATGTGTTTTATGGTGTTCTCACTAAAGCGACCCAATAGAACTTTTATATCAGACAGATAGGTTCAACTCTCCACCCGGCCTTAGAGAAACCACCAGTAGCCTCAACAATAACCTTGGAATCCCCCTCAACCTTAATCCTTGTGCAACCCAAGTTAAGAGAGAAATTTAGTCCCCATAAGAGAGCCATAGCCTCTGCCTGGTTAACCAAGTGGTAAATGAGGGGACCAACATAAGAAGCCACCATTCTCCCATAGTGATCCCGTATGATTCCCCCTCCAGCTTGTAGCTTGCCCTGGGCAAACCCATCAAAATTAAGTTTGTACCAGGAGGCCTGAGGGGGGTCCCAAACAGTTTCCTTTCTATCTCTTAGTTTAGTGTTTTCAAATATGGAAAACCCCTTACCCAATCCCCAATCCTTAGCAATTTTCCAGTCAAAGTCAATAGGAGGGAAATTTGGGCTTTTCCAACTTCCCACTAGCTGATTTTCTTGTAAGAGTTTATACCTGAGATAGGAAAAATCCTTTATTGTGAATTTTCTATCTCTGAATATCCTGTTATTGTGTTCCTTCCAAATTAACCAGCAGAATATAGGGGGAATTTGGTTCCATAAGATATTTATCAGTGGGTGCTATGAAGCCGAGTGCCACTCAAGTAGCATATCCTAGATGCTATGGTTTGAAGCCTATGGAAGGTTGATTCTAGAGAGGATCTCTTGCCAAATCTCAATAGAGAACTCACAGTGAAGCATGATATGGTTAGAAATTTCCTCATCTTTCTTGCATATTTAAGATCTCTTAGCAAGGCTAAACCCTCTTTTGACAAGATTGTTAAGGGTGAGGATTTTCCCATGGAGCATTGTCTACCAAAAAAAATCAACTTTAGGGATTAATTGAGGCTGTCAAACCTTTCTCCAAAAAGAAATGTCAGCATTGTCATTGATAATAGACCATAGGCCGATCTAAGAGAGAACCTTCCATGTTGAGTGTGTCTCCAGAGCAATCTATCAGGCTAGTCTATGACAGGGATGCAGACCAAAAGCAACAAGTCACTGAGTTTAGTCGCCAGGTTAATTAGGTTTGGTCTGCACTGAAGATAAGGGAGGAGGTCAATCCACTTACTAGGAGAGATAAAGTTGGAGACTAGCAAACAAACACCAAGGGTCAAAATGTTCCTCAGCTGAGAGAAATGAGAGTTCCCGAGGATGGTGTTCGGAAGCCAGGGGTCATCCCAGAATCTGATCTCCTTACAATTACCCAATGACTAGATGGTCCCCTTTTCGAAGATACTTTTTCATTTAAGAATATTGTTCTATATTTTGGAGCCCCCAAGGTGGCCCTACACCATGAAGAGTTTATAGTATCGTCCCCCATCTATATATTTAACTTCCATGATTTTGCACCAATCAACAGTTCCTTGGACCATGGTCCAAACCATTTTGGATAGTAGAGCTCTATTAAGGTTGCATATTTTCCTTAAACCCAGCCCCTCCAGGGATTTTGGGATACAAACCTTATCCCAATAGACCAATGAGAGGCTTTTCTTTTCCTTTGACCCTGACCAAAGGAAGGTACATTGAATTTTTCAAGCTTCTCAGCCATGAAACCATAGATTTTAAATATAGACAAAAAAAAACTGGAATGCCTTGCAGGTAAGTAGCAAGGAGTTGTAGCTTACCAGCATTACTGAGGAGTTTACCTTTTCATCCTGCCATTTTCGTTTGGGTCCATTCAAGGATAGAATTACAAAATTCATTCTTCACATCTTTTATAGTCAACGGAAGGCCAAGATAGGTAGCAGGAAGCTTGTTAGCCTGGCATTCCATAATCATCAAAAAAATTTATGTACCACATCCTTAGTGTTAAAGAAGAACATTTGGCTTTTGTGATAGTTGATATTTTGTCCTAAAGTGGTAGCATAATTTTCTAGTAGCCGCTTCCACATTCCAGCTTCCCTAATCGAGGAGGTCCCAAAGAAGAAGGTGCCATCAATGAATTATTGCATGATTGCAAGTTGAAGAGTAGTGGCATGCCTGATCCCCTCAATCACTCTGGAATGAGCCATCTGCATCATGTTACGACCAAGGATCTCCACAAGGAGTATAAAGAGGCAGGGAGACAGGGGGTCCTTTTGGCAAAAGTATTTTCCTGGGTCAAATTTAGCACCAGGTTTACCATTAAAAAACATTGAGAATCTCACTGTCTCCAAGCAAACCTTAATGAGGTTGATAAATTTCTCTGAGAAACTAAAAGCAGACAGGACTTTGTAAAGGAAAGTCTAACTGACTTTATCATAGGCTTTAGAAACATCCAGCTTGAGGGCCATCCTAGCTACCCTATTACAGTCAATGGAATGAAGAATTTTAGGAGTAGTGATGGTAGCATCCATTATTTGACGACCAGGGATAAATACCTTCTGATTGGGGCTAATAATTTTGTCTAAAAGGTTTGATGCGATGAACCATAATTTTAGAAAAGAATTTATATAAAGTATTGAAAAGGCTAATAGGTTTGAAGTCCTCCATGATTTTGGGCTCCGTATATTTGCGGACCAAAAAAATATAGGTGTCATTAAGTTGCTAAAGGAGCTTTTTACATCTGATGAAGATCCGTGCAGCATGAATGACATCATAACTGAAAATATCCCAAAATTCTTGGAAGAAGGTTGGGGGAAACCCGTCTGGACCATGGGTTTTGTAGGATCCCATGGAGAAGACCACCCTTCAAACTTCCTCATCAGTGACCCTTGACATGAGCATATTATTTTCATCACTCGTGATAGCCCTCGAGAGTTGAGAAATGAGATGGTCCTGGAGGCTCACAGAGTCCCCAGAATTTATGTTGGTGAAAGCTCTAGAGAAATAATCAGTTGCTAAACCTCCAAGCATAATAGGGTCAGAGATTTCTTTCCCCCCTGATTTCCTGAGGTTGGTGATGGAATTCTTTTTTTTTTTCCTTACAAGATAATTGATGAAAAAGGGTACTGTTGCAATCACCCTCCTTCATCCATAAGACCCGGGATCTTTGTTTTTGGAAAACTTCTTCATTGGCCAATGTCTCTTTCCAGCATCTCCTAGTATTTTATTCCTCCATGTGCAAATCACATGACAGATCACCCCTACCATTTTCCTTTAGAGAGCATCAAGTTTCTGAGTTAAAGCCTTCTTAGTGTGGAAGATGTCTCCAAAGGTGAATTTTCTCCAACCTTTAACCGCTCCTCTGATAAGCTCAAGCTTGGAAGCAACCCTAAATATGGCCGAGCCTTTGATCGGTGTAGACCACCATTGATGGATCTTCCCATGGAATCCTGGGTGAGAGGCTCACATAATCTCATATCTGAAAGGTACAAGATATGGGTATAGAATATCCACCCATTTAAGGAGGGGTTTATGATCGGAAGTCATCCTAGGGAGCGCAACCAAAGAGGAGGCTGCCCTTAAATCCCAGGTGGATGATAGGAAGACTTTCTCTAGGCATACTTGTATGCGATGAATCCCTTTCCTTTTGTTGGTCCAAGTGAAATGGTTACCTCTTAGGTCAACATCATAAAGACCATTATCACCAAAAAAGCTAGCCAGGTCTCCCATATTGTCAGTGTAGTCCAAATTGCCTCCACACTTCTCAAAAGGGAACAAAGGAGAATTAAAATCTCTTGCCACCATGATTCTAGAATCTTGGAGACTCGAGAAAGATAACTTTAGATATTCCCAAATCCCCCTTCTCCCCTATCGAGTATTAGGAGCATAGATGTTAAAACAGAGCCAGGTCCCATTCGGGGAGGTGAAGGCCACTGCCAGGTGGTGGTGGGGAAAGTTGTGAGCATCACCCCTGACCTTGGAAGGGTTCCAGAGGGTGGCTATACCTCCCAAAGATCCTTGAGCCTCAAATTAGAGAAAATTGGCCCCAGGCCATAGCCTTCCCACCAACTCCTCAATATTATCATAGGACATTTTAACCTCTTGAATTAAAAGAATGTCAACCTTATAATCAAAAATATACTGCTTGACAACATGTTGTTTCTATGGGTTATTGAGCCCCCTTATATTCCAAGATAAAAACAATCATTTCTTACCTTTTTAGTTGAGGTCCAGGATTTTTTGCCTTCCTAAAGTAATCTCCTTTATCATGTTCCTTTTTCTTCTAGCTTTGTCCGTCGGTCGCCCCGGTTTGGTGTCCACCCCCACATTAATTTTTTTTGGCCGTGTCTTCTTTTGTTCAGTTTTCCATCCCTGATCCTTGCTCTTCAGGGTCCCCATGGGTGTAGAGCATCCTAGAGTCACCAAGGAACCATAAGCCATGGGTTTGAGTACAACTTCCACCATAGGAGAAGATCAGGAGCCTCGAGATGTATTTTTCACAAGTGTAGAAACATTAAGTTTCATCGGCACAAGTGTTGAACCCGGGCTAGAACTTTGTAAAGTCTTCAACCCTGGGTTGATGGTATCCGAGTTGCTTTGTTCCATCTATGGGAAATAGGGACAAGAGTGATACATTTCCTAATCTCTATTTCTATAACCTTGTTCCCCTCATCATTCCCCTGCATGTTACCCACGGGTATTTCACAGTCTTCCAGAACAAACAGGTCAAAAACTGACCCAGTTGTGGTATCACAACCATGTACTGCAGGTACCCCTAAAACCTTCAGGTTGGGGGTGTCCACCATTGGGGGCAAGATGATAGGTCCCGATGTAGAGTGGATAGTAACCTCAAAAGCCCTCGTCTCAGGAACAGTTTGCTTTAACTTAAGCTCAGGCCTTCTAGGTTCCTTACAATCCTTCCTGGTATGGCCCTTTGAGTTGCAACATTCATAGAAAAGGGTAGCATTATCATAGACTATAGCTTGTGTCCATTTCCCTAGCTTAGATTTAAGGACCACAAAGTTGGGGAGAGTCTTATTGATAGACACACTCACACAAAAATGAGCAAAAACCAGACGAAACTTGGAGAGGGTTACCATATCCACCGAGATGTAGTGCCCAAATGAGTTACCAATCCATCTCAATACCTTCTCATCCAAAAAATTGAGTGGTAACCAGGGGAGGCAGACCTAGATAGTCGTCATCCTGCTGAGATCAACAGAAGGATCAAATCCCGGCTTCCACATAGACAGGGTGAGGAGATGTTTTCCATAAAGCCATGATCTAGAAAGGAAAAAAGACAAGTCCTCCATAGCCATGAATCAGAAGAGAAAGAATACCTCAGGTATGGCTGAGAACACAACATTCCCTTTTAGCTTCCAATGGTTTCCCACCCATTTTCAAACCATGTCAATAGAGGGATGAAAGTTTAAAAAATGTCCAACCAGAGCCAGATTAAGTTTCACCATATTTTTTTCCACTACAGAGTCAGGGAGTGTGATCTCTGTGCCTTCCTTCATTAAGGTAGGGAGCATTAAGGTGGGGTCTAATTCCACCTAGGTCCCAACCAACACACCTATCTAGTCAACCTTGGGAGCCGGATGTGGCAGGGAATCTGAAGTACCTTTCCCAAAATCAGAGAGCAGGTCGAGAATAGGATCATCTGGGTGGGGAGGAGGTTCCCCACCAGTAATTTCTACCATGACATAAATTCAAAAATATTTTTGGGAGGAAAAGTTGCAGAGCATTTGTTACGTAGCAATGAAATGTTGTTATAAATCTCTAGGTGTTGTTTCTGGACAACTAGTTGTTTAATTGAAGGCAGTGAATTTTCATCAGTAAATCAAATTAGAAGTAATTAATTGTATCTGTTGGAATGCGGGTTTAGGTTTCTTATGGATTCTATAATTCTAGAATTGTATATATTCTATCAGGTTAGAATATCACTCTACATATTTTTATTATGTAAAAAAAATTCAAACATGGAAATTTAGTAATTTACTAATGTTCCTAATTTTTAGTCCCCACTTTAATGAATTTACTTACAATAATTAATATGCATAACTCTAAAAATCAAACATGTTATTCTAGAAAATATTTGAAATAGAGGAAAAAAACACACACAGTCAAACTGAAAATTCAGAGAAAAGGGGGAAAAATTTGGATTCAAAGAATAGGACATTATTACCTTAGCAAGAAAACTGTTTGACAAAATGCTTACCTAGATGAAGTGACAAAGGTAGTGAAAAATATATAAAAAAATATGGATAGGTTCTTATGGTAATGTTTACATTTCTCAAGTAGTTATAAATATGCACTCTTCATATTAGAGTTGAATAATATTTGAAAGTTCAAGCTATTCTATGAGGTCAGAATATCACTCTACATCTTTGTATTCTATATAAACAAATTCAAACATGGAAATTTACTAATTTAATAATATTTCTAATTTATAGTCTTCACTTTAATGAATTTGCTAACAAGAATTATTTTGCACAATTATATCTAAAATCCAAACATGCTATTTTGGCAAAGATTTGAAATAAAGGAAAAACACACATGACATATTGAAAATTCAGAGAGAAGGAAAAAAGAAAGTAGGACATTACATTACCTTAGCAAGCAAACTATTTAACAAAATGCTTACCTAGATGAAGTGGCAAAGGTAGTGAAAAATATATACTAGAACAGGGGTGGGTTCTTATGGCAATGTTTAGATTTCTCATGCACTTATAAATATGCACTCTGCATATTAGAGTGTTAGAATATTTCAAAGTTGAAGCTATTGTATAAGGTTAGAATATCACTCTATATCTTTGTATTATGTAGAAACAAATTCAAACATGTAAATTCAGTAATTTACAAATGTTCCTAATTTTTAGTCCTCACTTTAATGAATTTACTTACAAGAATTGTTTCGCACAACTATATCTAAAAACCAAACACATTATTCTAGCAAAGATTTGAGGCAAAACACCGTCATATTGACAATTTGGAGAGAAGGAGAAAAGAATTGGGTTCAGAGAGTAGGACATTACATTACCTTAACAACCAAACTTTTTGACAAAATGCTTATCTACATGGGTGGGTTGTTACAATAATGTTTTGATTTCTCAAGCAGTTATAAATCTACACTCTGCATATTTTTTTGATTGGTAAGGGTTTTATATATTAATATAAAAGGAAATTACATAAAGTTTACATACCAGTTTCATCTCTAACTACCTACTGCACTTTATATTCGGGCATTTACCCATCATATTGTATACAAAAAATGATTCCACTAAAACTTAACAAGTATAAACTAAACCTATATCTAGTTTATAGTATGCATTTTATACATCAACACAGATTCACCCAAAAAACATAAGTTTCTGGTTGAGTTCGTTTTCCTCCCACGCTATTGTCTCACTATAATTATATAATGGGATCTTTTCTCCTCCAAAAAAACCTTCTCGACATCATATTGTACTGTGATTCCTCCCTATATTTATCAAAAAACTTCACTACATCCATTGATTATGTTGCCTTCCTTTCTGCCTTGGATTTTCCCCTCGGGTTTTGCTACCTGTGAGCCACATTCTAGGCAAACATCCTAGCAATATTATTAGCTCTATTATTCTTCCTCTCAAATTCCTCTTTCACCTTCTGCCATCCATTTTGTGCCCTCTCAAACATGAGTTTTTTGTCTACATTTTCTCGCCAGCATAAAAATGGAATAATCTTGAACCTGCATCCATCTTCCTCATCTTTGAAGCACTTTGAGATGTCAGAGGCAATCGATGGAATTTCCAATTCTAGGATGGAGTCTAGTTTTTCTGGGACATCCTCGTTGAATAGGGCACAAGTAATTTGACCCACTTCCTCCATGCTTTTCCAAATTTCCAAACCCCAAGCAATAAACACTGAAATGCAATCCAAATTTGTCCTTCATTTGATCATTCTCTCCTAAAACTACTCTTGAATCACCATTGTCACTGCATCTATCATTTGCTCAGTTTTTACCTTCAGCAATCCTAGAAATTGGTCTCTTCTCACTGGTTTGTTAAACCCCTTCATCTACTTGATTGAATCTACACTGAAATTTTCTTCCATGTCTTCCTTTAAAAACTTGTCTACACTATAAAAACCTACAACTCGAGATGCCAAATGCACCTTTAACCTTTGTTGGTTTATCTTGAATCTTCTCTCATAAATAGGAAGATAAACATGGTGTCATTCCTATGTCATTTTCATTCATGTGGAATGGATTTTCACCACTTAAAACTCCCTCACATCAAAGAGATCTTGTGTCTCGTAAATACGCCATCCCATCCAAGTGCGTCAGGCAGTCTTCCCACATCATGAATTTAGTCCTTCCTCCCCTCATTCATCCTACTTGCCTCCAAAGGGATGATTGAAAAACATTCCTTCATTCATCTGCAATATCATCATCATTTCTTTATCAAGGATCAATATTTACTTTATTCAGATATCTCAATCTTGTGGAGATCTTCTACCATAGTATCATTATTTTCTCAAAGGAAAGTGCCCAGTTGGCAATTATATCTGCCTCTTTATTACCTTCCCTTAGAATATGATTAATTTTAAAATTGCTAAATTGATTTAAAATGCTTTTCACTTCTCTTAACACACCTTGAATCTACCATGTATTTGAATGGTTCATTTTAATAGCTTCAACGATCACTCTAGAATCCCCTTCTATATGGATTTTACCTAAACCTAACTTCTTCCCTAGTCTAAAAACTAACAATACAACTTGCACTTCTGCCATGTTGTTAGTCCCCACTTGGATCTTTTTCGTTGCCACTTCCATAATATCACCATTTGAGTCACGAACAATAACACCAGCACCAGAAATTCTAGTGTTCCCTTTAGAGCATCCATACAAATTAATCATTATCCACTCCGGATCTGGTGGAATCCAAACTATATCTTTATGAAAAGTCTTCATCCTCATTATATGACTACCATCATTTCTGTATCTAATCTTAAAACCAGGCTAAGGCATGTGAACTAACCTATCCCAAGAAGAGAAAATTGAATTTGAATTTAAAAGGCATACAACTGAACTCATCACCTTCTCAATCGCCACATCAATCCTTAGCAGAATCTATTCTGCTGATACTGAAACATTCTAAAAGACCTTCATGTTTATCTCTTTCCACAATCCCCATATAACCAAAGATGGGCTGACAATCCATAATTTAGATAGAGTAGATTTCTGAAAATGAGTTAGCCAAGCTTTGAAAAGTTCTAATAAGTAATTTGGTAAGGGTCCCATTAGATTTATTTTCCATCTTACCATATCCCAGCATCTCTATGCCATTTCCCATTGCACAAGAAGGTGATCCACATCCTCAATTGTTTGTCCACACATCGGGCACATGGTTGGTCCCAAAAAACCATCCTTCTTCCTGCATTACCCTGTTAATATTTCAAAATTGAATCTATTTTATAACGTCATAATATCACTCTACATGTTTGTATTCTGTAGAAACAAATTCAAACATTGATATTTAGTAATTTATTAATGTTCCTATTTTTTATTCTACAATTTAATGAATATACTTACAAGAATTATTCCGCACAACTATATCTAAAACCCAAACACATTATTCTGGCAAATATTTGAAACAAAGGAAAAAAACACACATAATAATATTGACAACTCAGAGAGAAGGGAAAAAAATTTGGATTCGGATAGTAGGACATTACATTACCCTAGCAAGAAAAATATTTGACAAAATGCTTACCTAGATGAAGTGGCAAAGGTAGTGAAAAATATATACAAGAACTGGGGTGGGTTCTTATGGTAGTGTATAGATTTCTCAAGAAGTTATAAATCTACACTCATCATATTACAGTTGAAGAATATTTAAAAGTTGAAGTTATTGTATTAGGTCAGAATATCACTCTACATCTTTGTATTTTGTAGAAACAAATTCAAACATGGAAATTCAATAATTTACTAATGTTTCTAATTTGTAGTCCTCACTTTAATGAATTTAATTACAAGAATTGTTCTCCATAACTATATCTAAAAACCAAACACATTATTCTTGCAAAGATTTGAAGCAAAGGGAGAAAAACACACACACAATCATATTGACAATTCAGAGAGAAGGGATTTATTTTTTGGATTTAGAGAGTAGGACATTGCATTACCTTAGCAAGAAAATTGTTTGAAAAAATGCTTGCCTAGATGAAGTGGCAAAGGTATTGAAAAATATATACAAGAACATGGGTGAATTCTTATGATAATGTTTAGATTTCTTAAGAAGTTATAAATCTGCAATATGGATATTACAGTTGAAGAATATTTCAAAGTTGAAGCTATTGTATCAGGTTAGAATGTCACTCTACATCTTTGTATTATGTAGAAATAATTTCAAACATGGAAATTTAGTAATTTAGTAATCTTCCTAAATTTAAGTCCTCACTTTAATGAATTTACTTACAAAAATTGTTCCGCACAACTATATCTAAAAACAAAACATGTTATTCTAGCAAAGGTTTGAAACAAAGTAAAACACACACAACCATATTGAAAATTCAAAGAGAAGGGAGAAAAAATTGGATTTAGAGAGTAGGACATTACATTACCTTAGCAAACAAGATGTTTGACAAAATGCTTACCTAGATGAAGTGGAAAAGGTAGGGAAAATATATACCAGAATAGGGGTGTGTTCTTACGACCTAGTGTTTACATTTATGAAGCAATTATAAATTTGCACTATGCATATTACAGTTGATTAATATTTCAATGTTGAAGCTATTATATTAGGTGTGAATATCACTCTACATCTTTGTATTCCTTAGAAACAAATTAAAACATTTATTTTAGTAATTTACTAATGTTCCTATTTTTTAGTCATCACTTAATGAATTTACTTACAAGAATTCTTTTGTACAACTATATCTAAAAAAAACACTTTATTCTGCCAAAGATTTGAAACAAAGGAAAAACCACACATAGTCATATTGATAATTCAGAGAGAAGGGAAACAAATTTTGACTCAGAGAGTAGGACATTACATTACATTAGCAAGAAAATTATTTGACAAAATTCTTACCTAGATGAAGTGGAAAAGGTAGTGGAAAATATATAACAGAATACGGGTGAGTTCTTATGCTAATGTTTAGATTTCTCAAGTAGTTATAGATCTGTACTATGCATATTACAGTTGAAGAATATTTCAAAGTTGAAGATATTGTATCAAGTCATAATATCACTCTACATCTTTGTATTCTATAGAAATAAATTCAGACATGGAAATTTAGTAATTTACTAATGTTCCTAATTTTTAGTCCTCTCTTTAATGAATTTAATTACAAGAATTGTTCACACAACTATATATAAAAACCAAACATGTTATTTTGGAAAAGATTTGAAACAAAGGAAAAAATACACACAATCATATTGATAATTCAGAGGGAAGGGGAAAATAATAGGATTTAGAGAGTGGGACATTACATTACCTTAGCAAGAAAATTGTTTGACAAAATGTTTACCTAGATGAAGTGGCAAAATTAGTGAAAAATGTATGCTTGACCATGGGTGGGTTCTTACGGTATTTTTTGACATTTTTGAAGCAGTTATAAATCTGCACTATGCATATTATAGTTGAAGAATTTTTTAGAGTTGAAGCTTTTTTTCCCATTTAAGTGGTATCAAACATAGGTAGCATCTTTAAATCATTGGAAGTGTACATCATATATGATAGAATTTTTTTTGGGAAAAAAAAATGAAGACAATGGATGATCAAAATAGTGATGTTTTCTCAAAAGAATTCAATGACATATTCAATGGTTATCAGCTAAGAGACTTGTAGAAAGAAAAGATAGTGAATTCATTGTATGTAATTGAATTACAATTAAAATTTATGATATTTCACGATGTTGTTCTCTCTAAGTTGGAGGAAATAGACTCATATTTCTCTAAAGTAGACTAGTCATATTGGAGGCTTCTGAACTAGGCTTTGCAACCATCAATGTTCGCTTTGATCCTACACAAGTTTATGATGCATCCTTATGAAGAGACGAGACTTGTGGTTTCTTCTTTTCATCATGAGATCATAAGAATAAAAGGTCCTATAGTACCATATAATGATCACATATTGAATAAGGTTCTACATTTGATTGCACAGAGAGCCTACATGGGTTATATGACGTGAAAGCCCCTACTTTTGGTAAGAGGGCCAAGATTTTAGAAATTTTGGTAAGAGTCAAACCAATTCTCATTATGTTGGATCTCAAAAGTGATAAATTAATTCTTCCATTATTTAAATTCTTCTTAACCGAAATCAAGAAACATCATCTAGACAATGTGAGCACTTGTATGCAAACTATTTTGTCTTTAATTATGGATGAAGATGATGATATCTACAAGCAATTGCAATTAGATGTGTTAGCCATTTGGAGAAAGGAGTATAACATCTTGAACCTATATCTTATGAGTTCTTAAAAGGATTGATTGAGTAGAATATTGAAAGGTTCAAGAAACAAATGACTAGATAGAAGGCAACAGGTCAAATCATGTAGACAGGCAGGATGAATAACTCATATGCAGTCTTGTTTGTACCTGGTGAAGAAGGACTATGTTGAAGTGTGTGGTTGATTGAGAAGGCCAAAATTAACACATACACATATTGATTAACATCATTACCAATACATATTAGGTGGAGTCTTATTATACTTTTCCATGATGCAAAGTTGTCTTTATCCAACTTGGGCACATCTTGTTTGTGCATCTTTTTAAACTCCCTTTCTAAGCACACAAGCTCTGATACCAATTGTTAGAATAACTAAGAATGTCTAGCATTATCTTTTAGCATTATCTTTCTGCATCTTGTTAAACTCCCTTTCTAATCACACGAGCTCTGATACCAATTGTTAGAATAACTGAGAATGTCTAGCATTATCTTTCTGGTACAATACAATCCATTAACTAATTTAATGTCTAGCATTATCTTTCTGCATTTTAGTGATCATCTTAGCATCTTCAAACATTCAATCAGTTACGGTTATTCTAACAATTGGTATCAGAGATCGTGTGCTTAGAAAGGGAGTTTAACAAGATACACAAACAAGATGTGCCCAAGTTGGATAAAGACAACTTTCCATCATGGAAAAGTATAATAAGACTCCACCTAATATGTATTGGTAATGATGTTAATCAATATGTGTATGTGTTAATTTTGGCCTTCTCAATCAACCACACACTTCAACATAGTCCTTCTTCACCAGG
>MU227340.1:6095064-6110325 GCA_018584345.1 Thuja plicata | reverse complement strand
TTAATACAGATTTAGGATTTTCTGTATTTGACACTCAGGTCGAGTAGAGTCAGTGAAAACTCAGAATTTCCTAGTACAATAGGACTTTGATGATTTAGAAGAATGACAAATGCAACAAAATTGGTTAAGGTTGCAAAATGCCAATTTTGGGGTGTTACAATATGTAGATATTGAATATGTGTTTCCTACATGACCTCACACTCTTGAGAAATTGAGAGAAAAGCATGAGCATAATTGCATGATGATAGAACTTGCTTCCTCACTCTCTGATGTTGAGTTTGAAGATGTCAAAACCTGCACCTCTACAAAGAAAATGTGGGATAAATTGAAGCTAGCACATGGAGGAGATGCTAATGTACTAAGAGCCAAGGCAGAAAGTCTAAGAGGGAGGTTCGATGACCTAAGGATGAAAGAAGGAGAAAATATCACTTTGTATAACTACAGAATCAAAGAGGTAGTCAATTCTATCCGAGGAGTTGGATGTGTACTTGAACAAGAGACAGTGGTAAGTAAAATCCTAAGAACCTTATTGCATGTTTATGCTATTAGAGTATCTACTATAAGAACTAGGAGCAATTGCTAATAATACCGTTACTCTAGATAGTATGATTGCTAGACTGATTTTATTTGAGATGAATAACTTTGATAAGAGTGTCTTACCATCTATAGAATCTACATTCAAATCTTCTTTGAAAATAAGTAAGTCAAGTCATAAACACACTATGAAGAATAATAGTGAGAGTGATAGTGATGACCAAGGAGTTGATGAGATTGAAGCATTAATGGAAAGAAGATTGCAGAGAGGCAAAGGTAGAAACAAAGGTAAATTACCACTTGTATGTTTTAATTGTAAAGAGGTTAGACACTTTGCTGCAAGATGTCATAATAGAAGAAAATATGATAGAAGTAATGGCATAACATATGAGAAGAAGTTTGGCCGAGGTGATAACCAAGATTATCGAAGCAATTGGCAATCTGACATAAGAGATACTCGAGACTACAAGGACAAAGGAAAGAAATATTTTTACCAGGATGAGAACAGAACTGATGATACTGACACCAAATATGATGAAGACATTGAGATGGTATTTCTAGCCATGAAGAATGATTTAGATGAAGAAGAAAGGTATGTAGAGATTGCACTCATATCTAAGGTTAGTAAGAATGATGTTTGGATTATAGATAGTGGCTACACTCACCACATGACTGGTGATAAACAAAAGTTTGACACTTTTAAATACTATAATGGTTGATTAGTAAGAATGGGTAATGACACACCTTGTCTAGTTGAAGGTAAAGGAACTATAATGTTGAATAACCTTATCAAATGTGAAAATGCTTACTGGGTAAAATGACTTAATTATAATCTATTGATTGTTTCACAGCTAAATAACACAGGTCACTAAGTAGAATTTGAAAATAAGAAGGCAAAGATCTTCAATGAATTAGAAAGGTTGATCGAAACTGTTGAATAGACAAAAGGTAACATTTTCTATCTTGATGATATAAACACCACTTGTTTAATGAATAGAAATGAAGACATATGGTTGTGGAATAAAAGACTATGCCATGTGAATTTCGACAACATGGTAAAGATAAGAAATAAAAGAAGAGTAAGAGGCTTAGCGAGCATGTCAAAGCTTGAGCATATCATGTGCAAGAATTGTCAAAAATTTAAGATGACAAAGTCTAGTTTCAAGAGTAAATCCCATACATCTAATGCTATTCTAGAATTAGTCCATATTGATTTATGTGGACCTAGGAGGAAAAAGAGTTACTATGGTGATAAGTATTTCATTCTCTTTGTAGATGATTATTCTAGAATGATGATAGTTATGTTCTTAAAAGATAAATTAGAAGCATTCAAGATGTTTAAATGGAATAAGGCTATGGTAGAAAAACAAAGTGGTAAGGAATTTAAATTCTTAAGATCAGAGGGAGGAGGAGAATTTGTATCTCATGAATTCACTAACTATTGCAATAAGCATGGAATTAAAAGATAGATTTCTGCACCAAGAACACCATAGCAAAATGGAATTTCTGAAAGGAGAAACAGATCAATTGTTGATTGTGCAAGAATACTGATGATTGAGAAAAGAATGAGTCAAACTTTCTGAAGGGAAGCTATCAGTACTACTGTGTATACATTGAACATAGTACAATTGAAGGACGCAATGAAGATACCCTATGAGCTTTGGTATGGTTACACACCCAATGTAAGTTGGTTCAAAAGTTTTGGAAGTCAATGTTTTATTTTGAAAGATGATAGAAATAGAAAGCTTGACTCCTAAAGTGAAGAAGGTATCTTTCTAGGGTATTCCACGAAAAGCAAGGCTTATAAATGTCTTAACAAGTCCTCTAACAAGATCATTGAAAGTGAAAATGTAAGAATAGATGAATTTGCAGAGAAGAGTGATAAGGAAAGTAGAAAAGAACCAGAAAACTACAATAGGTTTGTTTACACTGAAGAACCTGACACTCTACCTGAGCAATAGAACATTACACCTGAGCATCATGTTGTAGTTACTGAAAATCAGGAAAATCCTCAGGATGATGTTCTGAGTGATGGATATCAGAACGAAGGTCAAGATGATGATCATAATGATGGACAAAGAGCTGAATTGAAACTTGTTAAGTATGTCAGCAGACATCATCCATAGAATCATATCATAGGAGACAAGAAGGTTGGAATGAGAACAAGAAGTAAGTCACTAAACACTAGATGTTTACTTTGTAATTTTAAGACTAAATCTGTTAATACTGCACTTCAAAACGAAGAATGGGTTAGTGATATGAATGAAGAAATAGAACAAATTGAAAAGAACAAGACATAGACATGAGTACCGAGACCAAATGACAAGAATTTCATCACTACCAAATGGATATTCAAAAACAAGCTGACTGAGAATGGATAAGTCACAATGAATAAAGTAATATTTGTATGCAAGGGGTATGCACAAGAAGAAGGTATTGATTATGGTGAAACCTTTGCACCCATTGATAGACTAGGAGTAAGAATCTTACTTGCTTATGCTCGATTCAAAGGATTCAAGGTATACCATATGGATGTGAAATCTATATTCCTAAATGGAATACTTGAAAAGGAGGTATACATTGAAAAACTAGAAGGTTTTGTTGATCCAGACAAGAGAAACATGGTATGTAGACTACACAAAGCCTTGTATGGATTAAAACAAGCACCTAGAGCCTGGTATGAAAGACTTCACTCCTATCTCATAAGCATTGAATTTGTAAGAACAAGTGAAAACAACAATCTGTATTTAAAATAAGATACTGATGATAATATTTTGATTGCTGAAATATTTGTTGATTATATCATATTTGGGGGAAATGAAATGTTATGTATATACTTTGCTAATGAAATGAGAAAAGAGTTCAAAATGTCTATGTTTGGGGAGATCAAATTCTTTCTTGGTCTATAGATTCTTCAACAAGATGCAGGAATATATATAACTCAGTCCAAATACATTAAGGAAGTGTTGAAGATATTCAAAATGGAATATTCTAATCCAATTGGAACACCCATGGCAACAGGATGTAAGCTAAAAAAAGAAGAGAAATCAAATGAGGTAAATCAGACCTTGTATAGATCAATGATTGGCAAACTAATGTATGTTGTTCATACTAGACCAGATATAGCACATGTAGTTGGAATAGTTACAAGATTCTCTTCTAATCCCTAAGAATAGCACATGACTACTGTCAAGAGAATTTTGAGATATCTAAATAACACCGCAGACTATGGCTTATGGTATAAAAGAGAAGGTAAATATGAGCTTCAAGTCTATATAGATGTTTATTAGGCTAGAAACTTAGATGAGAGGAAGAGAACAATTGCAGGAGCATTTTTCATGGGTGACACACTTTTCACATGGATCACTAAGAAGAAAGGATGCATCTCACAATATACTGCAGAAGCAGAATATGTAGCTGCTACTGCAAACTGCTCAAATATTGCATGGATCAAACAATTACTAGAAGGTATGAATATGAAGATTCTTGAACCAGTGATTATCTATTATGATAATACCAATGCAATTAATATTTCTAAGAATTTAGTCATGCATGCTAAGACTAAGCATATTTCTAACAAGTATCATTACTTAAGAGAACAAGTGCAAGCATAAGAAGTGATACTAGAATATGTTCAATCCAAGGAACAATTAGATGATATATTTAGCAAGCCATTGCCAAAAGATGCATTTGATTACCTGAGACAGAGACTAGGGGTCCAACCCTTGTCTATCGGTTAGTAAGCTGACTAGGGAATTGCATCAACCTATACAAATAATCAGAAGATCATTCATGTTGATGCAAGCAAATAAATGGACTACAAAGATACATCAGTACACAGAAAGGGACATATCTACACCAAACACTAGAGACACTGTATTGCTGATGGATAGAGAAATTCAAGGAGTATATTATAAAAAAGGATGGAAGAATTGTTTGGCATTATTGTCAAACAGAGAGATTATATCATTATCCATGGAGAGAAGTTCCTAAGAATTCAAAGAGAGAGTTAATCATTATCCAAAGGGAGAGATTACATATGAAATATCCATCAAAGGGAGAGAAGTAACATGAGGGAGAGAATACATACTAAAAGAGAGATTGTTGTCAAAGGAAAAATAGATGTCAAGGGGAGGAACAGTCAAGGAAGAACACATATCAGAAAAAAAATCAGAATCCGATACATCTATCTGGTAAAGGGATTGAAGATTAAAGAAGACACTCTATAACAAAAAAATATAAGCTATATGAGCTTACCGAGAGAAAGACATTTGTATTGGTTATAGAAGAAAAGATATGAGAGAGATTGTTGAAATACAAACTTGATATATTTGATATTGTATTAGAAATAATATAATGTGATAATGTAGTGTGTTTCCATCAATACCAAAGGTAGAGATTGATGAACCATAACTAATTGAATGTTTGAAGATGTTAAGTTGATCACCGAAATGCAGAAAGATAATGCAAGACATTAAATCAATTAATAGATTGTATTTTCATTGATGTCGACTTGATATAATCTAATTGGTTATATGCAAAGTGCCAAAGAATTCAGAGAATTAGAAAGATAAATATATGCTTTTAGTAATGCATAATAAATCATCACTCACTAAGTGACAACAAACACTGACGCGTAGTGCACCCCGACAGATAGAGAAAGCCAAAAGTAAAGTCATAGTGATGCCTGAGCAAGAAACCCGACAAGCATTACCGATGATTAGAATCACAATAATTATCAACGAGAAGAACTTCACAGTGATACCCAATGGACAGACAACCCTCACAGATAGACAACCCCGATGGAGATGCCCAAGGAGAACTGAAGTGTTGACCAAAGCTAACAAAGAGTTAAAACACTGAAAAGAAATGAAGTTTAGAAGTGACAAAAGACTTAGTGGGCAAGAGATAAAGGAGTTAACTGGTTGTTAATATTGTTTTCATCGACAATTTAAATCCATAGATAAGTGAAATATTTAAATTAGTTTTATTATAGTTGGAAAGAAGACATCCATGAGATAAAATAGGAGTAAAGCTTTAAAGCAAGATTGGCTAGAATTGTGGATCACGCCAAGAAAAAGAAAGTCAAGAACTTAGAAATGATGATATCATGTCTATAAAGAGACAATCTAATTAATTATGAATTAGGGGAGTGAATAGAGAAAGAGGATGCTGGAGAGAAATTGATGAAGAACAATTTCATATAGTCCCGGTCAATCAAGATGAGGAAAGAGCTAAAGATTTTGTGGACACCGAGCAACGAAGAAGCACAACATCACCAAGAAGAAATAAGTGGAGCAAAGGTATTGAAAAGATACATTGATCAGAAATGTATTATGACCTTACAATAGATCTGAAAATCTTCAAGTTTATAGTTGTATATGTGGGTATGTGCACCAAGTTGTTGACCAAAAAGGGGAGTATAAGTGGACACATTTTTTCTGAAATCGGGTAAACCTGAACTTGGAATAGGCATTTGAGGGTCATGCACTCAAAATAAGAAGATGTGTAAAAACTAAAAATTGTATTAATCTAAATCTAGTTTCTAAAATATTAATTTTTTTAAAAAACTGAACAGATTAAGAGGTTCAAACCTTGCGTGCACAAAAATATTTTCCTGATTTAAAAAAAAAAAACATTACATAGTTTTTTCCATGCACAGTAGGAAAGATATAGTTATATTTAGTATTTTTTAAAACCCTTTGGTAGGATGATAGGTAAGAGTGAGATCTAGAATTTGTATATTTTTTATAATTTTTTGATGAGTATTGTTTTTTGTGTGATTTTTTTAAGTGATCGCATCCTAAAAATTTGGTACGTGTTCATGCGTTGGGCATAACTTGCATCAAAATAATCAAAAATGAAATTTTTTTTTTAAAGTGTATAGAACCAAGTGTAGAATAATAATATGTAATTTATTTGTAATTTGATTAAGTATATAAAAAGTTATTAAAAAAAATGGTAGACATATGTCTGTGAGGACAATCAAGACACTAGTGAAGAGAATTAAATTTTACTATGCTAGTGTTGTCCAAAAATAGAAAAAATTATATGGTTAGAAAGCTAAGAAGACGTATGATATTATGGTGAAAATTATCGAGCTACCATGTTGACAAATTGTAAACCTGATGAAGATAAAGTCAAGAATTCATCTTATAAGATGAAAAAATGTCTAAAAGAGCAAAAATAGAGGGAAAATGAGGCTCCACTCTTCCCAAGCCATAAACCGATCGGGTTTCTAAATTTCAAATAAATTGAACGAGTCTGAAAAGAAAAAAAGTACTTCAAAACCCGATCATGTTTTGAAGAAACTAAAATAGGCTTTGCTCTGGAAGCCATAATTTCCACATACAGAGTCCGATTGACTCCGTTCAAAAAGTGTATGAAATATCTTGAGATTATCTAACACATGAATAACCTACGATCATCTTTAGGTATCAACATTTTTCTACCATCCATTTGAATCAAGTAGGGTATAAAATAGGTACTCATTATTGTCCATACATGCAACGTATAGGAAAATCAATATGCTCTCTCTCTCTAAAAATGTATTCCTTAATTCCAAAACTATCATCAATGGTGTTTACCGAGTGTCAGTAAATTAATACAGTGATTACCGATCTAGGTCAATAAAATACAGTGTAAAGTAAAATAACAATCTACAACATTCATACACATTGACACATAGATTTTTAACGTGGAAACCTTGTTAAGGGAAAAACCACCTGGGACTGGTAACCCAAAATATTTTCACTCTTCTGAAGTGAGCTCAGTGAAGAGCCAACCCTGTTAAAGGTTACAATGCACACTGTTAAATGTGACCTTGTTAGAGGATTTAAAACTAACGATTCTCTCTTGACCTTGGATTCACTATGGGGTCAAGAAGAAAACAATCACCATTCTCTTAATGTTAGAATAAGGAATCACTATCCCACTCGGTTAAGAGATTTATCTGTAACAATGGTTAAATTGATATAGTAATGATCTGATTCAAATACAACTCTCATTTACAGATATTCAGATCTATTCTAAGTAGATAATAACTTTGATCAATTTGTACTTCTTTAGTTCAGCTCATACTTCATACTTGTTCTTCTCGATAATCCTCTTTCCTCTATCGCTCGGTTATGTCTAAAGAAAATGCTCAGTTCTGTCTTTAACTAGTTTGATCAGTCATGCATAAAATTTGCATGTAAGCATCAGGTGCATGTATGATATGATTCAAAAAATGAATCTCTTATCTCTTATATAGACATTAAGTATCATTAAATTTTCATCCTTCAAATCTTGTCGCTTAATCTCCATCATTCATTTTCTTGCTTGATCCTTCCTCCATAGTTGTGTTAAAAACATGTTTCAATCTCTATCATCCGATCTTCATTGGATTTTCAAAACCGTTTGATCAAATAACAAACTTTATCTTTTACCTTGAAATCATCAATTGCCAGCTCGACATCCAAGTTGGTCTCAATTTGAATTAATTTCTCGGTCTTAGTATTAACCGTTTTGTGTCGGCAATCCCTAGCTTGGTTGTCACTGTGCTTGGTATACACTTTGTTTTACTCAATTATTGTAAGGAAACTTAGGTCCAGAAAAAACTTCCTACACTAATCTCTAAAGGAAAGTATTGTGCAAATTATTTTAAATCATTAAAATTTTAGATTCATTAACTACTTTAGCAAAGATATTTCTGCCATATACCATGCATATAGAAAATAGAGAATGACACAATGATTTACCCTGGGGAAAACCTTTTGGTAAAAAACCCCAGCCCCTCGATGAGATTTTTAGTTTTCAAGCTCCTAAGACCCTTCTCACCAATGTGAACAAATCTCATATGCCACAACATTGTTATTTTTGTAGGAAGCTTTCCTTCCAAAGTGTTTGCACCCTTAGGTACACTTACTGCACTGCCATCGCAACACATTGCCACAGTCTTCTTTACTGCTTGTTCAGATGGTAGGGATGAAGTGACAGCCGCTCTCTTCTTTGAAACAGAAGAACTACTGCACTGAGAAATGCATGCATCAAGCTGAAACAAAGTACCTCTCCTAGTACCTTTAGCGAGCACCATAGAACCTCTCATCATCTTGCATCCATCTTTTGAAAAGACAACTTGCACAACTACATCATTCAGCATACTTATAGATAATAGGTTTCGTGCCAAACCCAAAATGTGCATAACTCTCTTGATTCCCTTTACTTGTCCATTATGAAATCTGATAGTGACCCTTCTGCGTCCAACTATCTTTAGGTGAGAATCATCACCCAAGTACACCTTTCCACCATCAAACTCTTCATATTTTGAGAACCAGTTTGAATGAGAGGTCATGTGAAAAGAAGCACCTAATTCCACCAACCACACATCATCAGATGCATGGGCTGCCAAAGCTGCAATAAAAGCATCTCCATCTTCTTGAGATTTTTCAGAAGCTGAATCTGAGCCTTTCTTCTTCTTCTTCAGTTCTTTGCAGTCCCTTCAGAAGTGCCCAGATTTATCACAGTTCCAACATTTTTCCTTAGACTTTCCAGGAGTCTTAGAACTCCCATGGGATTTGGATCTTCCCTTCTTTGACTTATTGTCATTCTTCTTTCCTTTGTCGTTGGATCTCCCACAAACAACAAGGGCTTCTTTAGACGAATCTGAAGTCTTTCTTTGCATCTCCTCAGATAGTAGCGAAGACACCACATCATCCATATGGAACTTGACTATATTACTTCTGAGAGCCATCACAAGATGGTCCCATGAATCTGGCAAGGAACAAAGTAGGGTCATACAATGATCCTCCTACTCGATCTTGGCACGGGATGATGTCAACTGTGTAATCAATAAATTGAATGCATTGAGATGATCAGTTACGGATCCACCTTCCTCCATTCTTAAAGAATAAAAATTCTTTCTCAGGAACAACTTATTCACCAGATATTTGTCCTGATACACAGACCCAAGCCATTTCCACAAAGAATTTGCAGTAGTCTCACCAAGAACATTCAGAAGAATGACATTTGATAGATAGATTCTGATGAAACCCTTAGCCTTCTGATCCTTGATCTCCCAATCCGCTTGAGATATCACTGCAGGTTTCACATCAAGTGAAGTAGCCTCCCATAGATCGTAGTCTTCTAGCATGTCTTCCATCTTGAGTTTCCACATCTCAAAATTAGTGCCATTAAATTTCTCCACCTCCATTCTACTGTATGAGGAACTTGTCATCTCAATCTAAAAATAAAATTCATAATGCTCTGCACAAAAAACTCCCACTCAACTTGAGATTAGCTCAAAAAACCCTACGCAACAACTGAGATCAAAATTTGATCAGGCTCTGATACCAATTGTAAGGAAACTCAGGTGCAGAAACTAATAAAGGAAAGTATTGTGCAAATTCTTTCAAATCCTTACAATTTCATATTCGTTAACTACTTTAACAAAGATATTTCAGCCTTATACCATGCATACAGAAAATAGAGAATGACACAATGATTTACCCTGGGCAAAACCTTTCAGTAAAAAACCCCAGCACTCCAAAACCTGCACAATGTATTATCTTCAACACACTTGCAATGCAAGTTCTTTCAGGAGACAATCGACACACTAAGACAAATCTAGTAGCCCCAGATCATACCAACAATACACACTTTTTCTATATCTATCTGCAACCCTAAAAAATGCTTATATCATGTGTTTTCCTTTTTAGGGCAACTTCCAAAGATAGCCGTATTAGGGTTTTACCATTCTCTGAGAAAATAGGAACCCTAAAATTTTTTGAACCCCAAAATTGTGGAAGAGTGTACAATACTCAACTTTATCAGTTGCCACATGTCATTGCATGTCTTCATCCATCATTGAATCTTCTAGAAATATCTCTTACATGTCATAGGAATCTGTCATAACCATTTCAGCCATGATCTCCTTACACACAATCCAAGATGCTGACACATCAAGTGGAGTGACACATCAACATGCCAACTAGACATGTACACTCACACTTAATTACATTATTTGCAAGAAATATATTTTACAAAAAAAATAATAAGAATAGGAATTATCCAAGGTTGAGACACCTTATTCCTAACAATTATTACTATATCTCGGTGTATACATAGATCTTCATTTACCGACCACATAAACATTATTTGTTCCAGATCTTCAATACATAACAAATGTTTTTCACCATAATAATACTCAAATAAGTTGACATCAATGATGATACATTAACTGATAATGTTTATCATCACTTATGTAACTCAGACGAATATCAACAAATGACTTCAGACATATAATCAAATGTAGTTTATCAGAGATGATTTTCCTAGGTTGAAAAAAGGGCTTCCATGGATAGAGAAATACAATATTATCCTTTAGATTAATATATGACCTAGATAACAAATACTCCTTAGCCTCAACAGTATAAAAAGTACAAAGGTGTCTAATGATAAAACCTAAAAATATAAAATTCCAAAAAGTTCAGATCTAATTTCCTTCAACAATTCAGATGAAGAAGTTGATTACCTCCATACCTTAATAATCACACCTCGATCTATTAAATCATTACCACACCAGAACTCTAAAGTGTTTTCAATAATAATCGCTAGGATAGGGTTCCATACTTTCTTCATTTTTAAACCATCATGATTATTCATAGGTGGTGTAAAGACTGCTTCTCTATCATTGACAGTCATATTCTTATCATTATTAATTGCCCCCATTAGATTTTGACCTTGATTGGAGACATACTCGCTTAAATACAATGAAGAGGATTTGATAACACCCTCTCGACTATGACCAACAGAGCCAATATGGTGAGGGTTTCAAAACCATTTCCAAAACCCTACTAGAGATCCACTACTCACTGTAGGGAAAAACAAATCCACCATAGAAGCCCTAAAATTGCAAACATCCACCCATTTCCCATTCTTGAAAACCCATTGGGAATTATTTTTAATTGCATTGTATGATTTCAAACATCTTGGGAATGATTATGAAAAACTAACAAAATATGTTGATCTCAAAGGATGCTTAATTGTCATTTCCCTCTAATGCCCTTTGTGAAAAACCCATTGAGGTGTAGAGATCACAGAGAGATTTTCGGCATCAAGATCATGAAAGGTCAGGTCACCCAAGAAAACCTTCATAGTCATGATTTAGTATTGCCAACAATGATTATACTTTTAATGAAAAAACTAACACTTATAACAAATACATGTAAATAACAATAGTTCTTTATCTTTATTTTATTTTAATGAAATCACCATTCCATTATAACAGATAACCATGGATTTAAATAATAAATGGAATTGTTACCTACCTCACAACTGCAAATGGGTGATGCCTAGATTTGAAAGATGGGGGGTTTCTACCAATGGTTGATGCCTAGATCTGGAAGATGGAGGGCGTCGAATAGAAAAATTGAATTGCGTTGTTGTGCCTCTAAAGTTTTGTTATCATTGGTTGTCGATTGACACACCCACTTCAAGCAACGAATATTTTAATTGTCACAGATTCTTACAAAGTTTGATTCTGTATCTTTAGCTCTCACTTCCAATCAAATTATCTTCCTCCTAATAGATACAAAATCTGTTCCTCTTTTAATTCGGTGAAAATCTGTAGTCTACAACAATGCCCAAATATTCCTGATTCGAGAAAATAGTCTCAGATTGAGACTGTCAGTGTCACTGACGAAACTTGAACCCCCTGGAGTGGATCTGATCTACCCAAAAGATGGAAGATTTTTTACAACAAAGCATGAAATTTATCGCCCAAAAATCTGTATCCGAGTGCCAAAAAGGTGATGTCGACAAAATAACCAGTTTCCTAACCACACAAAATAACCACTAGATGCCTTCTCAATGATTGAAAAACAAATTGTATTATGTGCAGAAAGAAGGCTTTGGAAGCTCGTGCAGAGCGGATCGACGGATTATTGTGAATATATAAAAATATATATTAAATACTAATATTGAATGTTGAAAAAAAAGATTTTAATGAATTAAGAATTTTTTTCTGCTAAAATGGCGAAAGTGGCAAATGCAAAGTGTGACACTGACAGGGGATCTAGTGAATCCATCATTTGCAGTGGCAGGAGGAGGAATAACACTGTGGCGGATAGAGGATAGCAGCAGGCTCAGCCAGTTGGCAATGGACTCCTTTTCAAAATATGAATAATGACATTAATAATAATTCCCCTCCGTCTGCGACCGTACCCACTCCCTCCTCCTCGATTTCACCGAGTGCAGGAACCATTAATGCCGACCTTAATACTCCTATTCCCTCTGTTCCCAATCCTAAAAATCCTTCTCTGTGACCTAGGTCCTTCTCGGAGGCTGTAGCAAATGCAGGCATCTCCACCAACATCGAAGCCAAATTTGATGTTACCAATGGAGCCCATAACCCCGGTAAGGCCTTTGGGACATCTGGTCCTCCTTTCTCCATTTCTCCCAATTCCGAAATGCTTGCTAAAATCATTATGGAAAAGAGCAGGTTAAGAAGCACTGCTATCTTCTTCTCAGCTGTCAATTTGGATAAATGTCCTCCTAGGAAGTTTCTTGATGATTGGTTTCATAATTTCTGGAATCTTAAAATGGGATTTCATATTTCTTTCTGTCGTCAAATTCAAAAGGGTCTTTTTGTCATTTTTTTTGTTAATCATGAAGCTCAAACTAAATTTCTTAAAAAGAAGTATTGGTCAGTTGGTTGAGCCTCCTTTAGAGCTATTACCTGGTCTCCTGATGCAAATTATGAAGAGGTTTCGGCCCTCTCGGCTCCTCACTGAATAGTCATTAAGCATATTCTGCCATTTTTGTGGAGGTTTATCCCTCAATTGCTTCAGCCATTAGGGAAAGTGATTTGTATGGATGATACTGTGTGTCTTGTTCCACACATGGATGCTCAAATCCTCATTTCCCTGAATCCTAGGTTGGAAATACCACCGGTTTTCCATATCAATGTTGAAAATACTTCATACAATTGCCCAATTGAGCTTCTCGGTGGACTTAATGCATGTTTCTTATGCCTCCGAGAAGGGTACTTATGCAAAGATTGTCCTATCCTTCAAAAGAAACCCGCTCCCAACCCTAAGGAATCTGTTATGGCCATGGAAACTGTGACTCCTAGCGTAAATCAAACCATAAATAATAATTCCTCCTGTACAGTTAACCCTAATCCCACCCCTGTCGTCTCTCAATCTTGTCTAATAGATAATAACAATAAGGTCCAATCGGATGTATTCCAGAGTGTGACCAAAAAGCGCAGACATAAGAATAACAACCTTAACTCATCCTCCAAACTTTTTACCTCCTCCTCTCCTGTCATTTTGAACATGTTCAGTTCTATTGAACTTTCTTTTCCTAACTCCCAACCTGCCACCTCTGCCCTTCTCAACCCTTGCTCCTTGCCTCCTCCAAACCCTTCCAAACCTTTTCAGGAAATCGGTGATGAATTTTTCATCGCTGTCATCCCTGCTTCGCAACCTCTGAATGAAATTGAACACTCCCAGGTTATGCCCTCTGCTGAACCTGAAACCCTAATTGATGATGAAGGAGATTTTTTGTCTTGTTTTCCTACCTCTAAACGCAGAGGGAGACCTCCTGGGTCCAAAAATAAGAACATTAAAAAAAAAGATGATGAAATGTGTACTGATGAGATGATCACCTGTGTTGAATCATTTGAATTGCATTCTTCCCCTTCAAATTTTTCCTCATGAATTGTCTTTCTTGGAATATTAGGGGACTCAAATCCCCGGATAGAAAATATGTTATTAAAAATTTCCTGTCTACTTGTAAGCAGTTGGATTTTCTTATGATGCAAGAAATTAAATCATCATTTTATTCTGGAATCAAATCTTAATCTTATATGGAAGGATGTTGTTAAAATCACCACCAACCACCCAAGGGGTAGAGGTGGTGTTTCCCTACTTGTGAGCCCTAAATGGGTGAATTTTATTACCAATCAGGGCATCTCCCCCTATAACCGTGTTGTTTGGGTCACCCTAAATCATAACAATAAAGATTTTGGCATATGCTCTGTTTATGCATCAAATGATGTTAATGAAAGAGCTAGTCTTTGGGGATGGCTGACTTCTCACCCTGGCACCCCCTGAATTTTTGCTGGTGATTTTAGGGTGATACCACAATAGTGGGTTACACTTTTTTGCCTAAATGGACATTGAACTCTACATTTTGAGAAAAACTTTCACATTTGGATGCATATTGTCGTTAAACTGTTTGAAATCGGAAGACAAAGTAAACTAGAGTCTTTTAGGATTTTCTGTCTAGATTCTAAATTTTTTTTTTTTTAAATTTTTGAATTGATTTTAATGGTTTTTAATTTCTCCCACTAAAAATGCTATGTTGCTGAAAATGTCTTTTTCAAAAAGGTACAATGACTTCGTACAACATAACTTTTTTTCTAAGATAGATATCAATGTGCTTCTTTTGAATTTGGTTTTGTAACATCCATACAGAGGGCATGCAATTGGTTTGATGACATTATCATGATTATTTCATATTTTATGAATGTTTGAAGTAGAGTCAACTGTAATTTTGATATACCTTGACTACGTAACTGATAACTTGTTGTGTATTTATCAAAATTCAAATTTATTTTTTTTGATAGAAAGAAGACTCAAAACTGGAGGGCACTATTATTTTTCAAATTTTTTTTTCTATTTTCTACTATTTTTCATTGAACGTCAAACCTGGAAGTTTATATTTGATAAAAAACCTACATCT
>MU227340.1:6076053-6095012 GCA_018584345.1 Thuja plicata | reverse complement strand
GTGCGATGCAAAAGGAGGTGTCCCTATTCTTTCATTTGAGCCCCGCGCTTGAGCCCCGAAGCCATGAAAACTGTAGATTTCTGTTAGCCTTTGCAGATAGCCTCAATTTTGGGGGTTTCGATAGAAATTACTTTCGATAGAAAGTAATTTCTTCATTTAACATGCATATGGGTCAAAATCCCACTAAAATCTTTACTAGCTTAGTTTCGATCGAAACTAAATTAGTTTCGATCGAAAATAACTTAGTTTCGATCGAAACTAGGTTAGTTTCGATAGAAACTAAGCAAAAAAGGTAGTTTCGATCGAAACTATTAATGTTTCGATCGAAACAATCAGGTACTTTCTATCGAAAGTACCTGACTAAATCCTCCCACCTCGCGGATTCGTGAGGAATTTCTTCCTCCGAATAAGTGTAACCCACTATTGTGGGATCACCCTTCAACATGGTTGAATGTCAGGATGATAATAATGGAGGACTTCCATTTGCCTGGAAGGATAGTGAAAATTTTTCCTGGAATAGACTTAAAAACTCTAAACACCTCTTCGAACCCCTGTTTGGAAACAAGGCCAGCAATCCGGGTCTTTGGCACACATGGTGCAACTATCAACAGGGTCATGCTAGAATATATTCTAGACTTGATAGGTTCTATGCTAGTAAGAGATTTTTCTCTGTCTTACTAGACAATGTTGGCAACTCTATTCTTGTCACCCCCGCATCCTTATCTGATCACCATCCCATTTTTTCCTCCTTCACTTTCAGCACCTCCCCTACTGTCAGCCGTAGCCTTAGATCCAAATTCATCCTTAACACCAGTCTTCTTAGAGATGTTGATGTCCTCACTGCTATCCATATCATCAGCATCATTAACAAACATAACCTCCCCAATGGTAGTTACATTGATAATTGGAATAAGAACATCCTTGCCTGGCAAAACCTTTTAAAGGCTATTGGTCAGAAACAGGCCAAGGACTACAGATTCTTTGAGAAACATCTTTTTCATGAATTAGCTACTGCTGAAGTTAATAATCAACAATCCCCCTCTGACCTTGACCTTACCTCCCAATTTATTAAGGCTAAAGATGCACTTAGGATGCATTAGGTCATTAAGACTAAGGGAGCTAAGATTAGGGCCAGAGCTCACTTGCTACAATATGGAGATCGGGGTTCTAAGTTTTTTTTCAATCTTATTAAACACAAACATTCTCATGAATCCATTGAAAGGATCATCATTGACAATCAAGAGATTACGGATCTTGACACTATTAAGGATACTTTTTCTAAATAATATCAAAACTTATTCTCCTCTGAGGATTCAGTTGAAGCCTCCTCTCTCGGGGACAGGGGTCAAGCTCTGATTCCTAAGATTGTCTCTGTTGAGGATGCTAATACACTTGCCAAACATATTTCTCTTGATAAAATTGGTAATGCCATTAACACTCTTAAATTGGACAAGGCTCTTGGTCCTGATGGCATCCCCATTGAATTCTATAAAGCCAATCAAAGGTGGATCTGCAAGGACCTCCTTGAGATATATTCGAGGGCTCTTTCTCATGGCTCTCTGGGTAATTCCATTAACCTTGGTATTATCAAACTTATCCCCAAATATGGGGATAAATCCCTCATCAAAAATTGGAGGCCCATAACACTTCTAAATGTCTCCTACAAAATTGTAGCCAAAATCTTAGCCACCAGACTTGTGAACATTCTTCCTGAACTGATTTGCTCTACTCAAACTGGATTTATTAAAGTTAGGTACATCCTGGAGAATGTCATCACTAGTTGGGAAGCCATGCACTAGGCTAAACATTCCCATAAGAATTATTCCATCTTCCTCTTAGACTTTGAAAAAGCCTACAACAGAATTGAGTGGAACTTCATCTCCTTGATGCTGGAGGCTTTTGGTTTTCCTGCCTTCTTCTATAATGTGGTTAAGGTTCTCCTCCATGACACCTATACACAAACTGACATTAATGGATCTCTATCTACCTCCTTTATCCTCAAATGGTCTATTAGGCAGGGATGCCCCTTGGTGCCTGCTCTATTTTCTATTGCTTCTAATGCCCTATTCTACCTTCTTAGGGACAATACCTTATCCCCAGCTATGAAAGGAATTATGCTGCCTAATGAGGATGTTCTTATTAATAGTCAATTTGCTGATGATACCACCATTCTCTTTGAAGCTACCGAAGACAACTTTGAAGCTCTTCAGACCAAACTTAAACTATTTTGCAATATGTCTGGTGCTAAGCTTTCCCACTCCAAATCCATGTGTCTTGGTTGGGACGAGGAACCACCAGATTGGTTCAAACATTATGAATTTCAATGGGGAGGACCTCAAAATATTGTTAGATACCTGGGCATCCCATTTTCTATAAACCCCTCGCTTAAAGACATGTGGCTTTGGGTTAAAGAGAAAATCACCTATAAACTTAACAAATGGCATAATTGCTCCCTCTCTTTGGCTGACAGAATTCAATTCTGCCAAAAGATCCTGTCCTCCTATAATATCTATTACTCCTTTTCTTAGATGTTTAACAACTACCAAATTTTTGAGATTTAGAAAGTTGTTAGGAACTTTCTCTTGTCCGATGGAAAACGCAATAAAAAAGCACATGCTGTTAATTGGAAATGGTGTTGCAACAGTAAGGTTCTTGGGGGTTTGGGGTTGAAAGATCTTAGGATTCAGGGAATTATCCTTGCTGCCAAGTGGATCTTTCACTCCATGGATGGAATGACGCCATGGAAGGTCCTTGTTAGAAATAATATTGAATGGGGCTGTCCTAAGAATGCTACATCCTGGAAGTGCCTGCCCTATACTGACTTAGTTATGGGTAACTTTACCATTAATGTTCAAGGTTCTGAGGTCTTCAAATCAATCTGGAAGGCCTGGAACCATGTTAGAGAATTTATCTCTAACAAGGACTTTCATGACGCCACCCACATTTATGGTGAAAGATCCATTTGGTGGAACCTTCATCTTTCCGGCAAACCTCTGGCCCTGTCCCAAGGCTGCTCTGCTAGATTTTGGTCTAGTAGAGGTATTTCTCAGTTTGTGGATCTCTTTGTAAATGACCAACTAATTAGCTGGGATAACATTAGAAGCTCTTATGATATTCCTCCCTCTCAAAAAAAGACATATAACATGATCCTTAAAGCTACTAAAGATCTCCCCACCACTTGTGACATGGACTCTGACAGATTTTTGAAATGTAAATGGCATGATGGGACCATCCTATCCAAGATCAAAACTAAGAACATATACAAGTTTCTTGGGTATGATGGTGCCATCATTGACCATATTAATGATAAATGGTATTCCTCCCTGGAAAATTGTTCTTGGAAAAAGTATTTTGATATCCTATGGAAAGGTTGTGTTGAACCCAAAGTTAAATGTTTTAAATGGCTATTTTTATTGGATAGGATTCCTATCAAGACTAGCATCAATGAGGACAATTGTTGTATGTTTTGTAAACTTTTGGAAACTAGCAAGCATATCTTTTTTTAATGTTCCTTTTCTAGGTCTATATGGAAATTTTTTGGCATTTCTTATCATATAAGAATACCTATTTTTGAAATTGTTACTCATCATATTATGGGTCTTAAGAAGGATGCTAACATTCTTTGGAATATCTTAACATCTTACATCTTATGGAAGATATGGAAATGCAGGAACGAAGAAAGATTTCAAGATTCTCCCAGGTCCCTTACTGAGTTTTTTATGAAACTCACTTTTCTTAATATCTCCTTGCAGGTTCACACCACCATGATGATGGACAAAGAGAAGCTGAGAAGGTTTCTCCAGACCATACATGCTACCTTCTTTGTCTTTGAGCTCAAGAACGGTTATGGGTGGAGTGACAACCTGGACAACATGCAGAATTTTGAGAAGACCATGCAAAAGGTCAACAGAGAAATTAAAAGGAACAGGAAATCCAAGAAAGATGAGCTGGCTATGCTGGCCCAAATTCAAGATAAGAAGAAGGTTGCCTGGATGGAGGGAGAGAAGGGCTGGACCACTTGGGTCGACGCCATAGATGGCTGCCTCCTTTAGCCTGTCCTTATCTTTTCTTTTTTTGATGCTTGTTTTGAACTATGTGATATTCTAAATTTTGTACCGATGACTCTGTGGGAAGGCTCTGCCTTTGTAAACTTGTTTAAACTCTCTTGATGTATTCTTTTTTTTTATATACTTATATTTAATACAAAAAATATTGAATGTTAGAAGGTTTCTAAATTCATTTTTAAATATTTAAATAAAATTTAGAAACACGTTTATATTACGATTTCAAAATATCTAAATAAATGTATACTTACCATAAATATTATAAAATAATATATATTTATATTATGAAATAAAATGCTATATTTTTATACTATTTTTTATGGCTTATTATATTTACGGTTTTATAAAAATATAGCGTGCTAGTCATATACACTCTAAAAGTGGGAAAAATTATATGATATAAATTATAGTGATTCGTGGTGATGATGGTCATAAGTTTGATTTTTCTAGATTCATCACACTAGTGAAAGACAATTCATATGCATAGAAGTTATATTGATGCATGTTAATGATGGTCACAAGTTTGATTTTTCTAGATCTATCTCATTTGAATGGAGGGAAATTCATATGATAAAGGTTATAGAGATGCATGTGGGTGATAATCATAGATTTGATTTTTCTAAATTAAGGGTATTCTTTTAATGGAGAACAATTCATACCAATAGAAGTTATAGAGATACATGCAAACAATGGTCATAGATTTTATTTTAGTAGATTTATAGTATTTAGATGGAGGACATTTCTTAAGTATATAAGTTATAGAGATGCATACATACTATAGTTATAGGTTTATTTTTTTGTAACTTTCTCTCATTTGAATGAAGGAGCATTTAAATAAAGAAATTAGAGATGCATAAGTGAATAGTCATAGATTTGATTTTTCTAAATTTATGATATTTCACATTGTGTGGGTCTTGATTTTGAGTTTAGTTGTTCCATAATGTACAATAGAGTTATTTGTAGATTTATTTGGGAGCCTCGTATTGGTATGGAGGACAAACAATATCTAAGGAGGGAGGATGTAATGTCCCCTTTTTGGGACATTCATAATTAATTAAATAATTAAAATTTTAAGTTGTCAAAATATAATGACAGTTTAATTTAATTATTTAATAGAGCAATTAAAGAAACTTTTTGTGTTAGCCAGAATTATAAAATAAAAGTCACTTTATTTGAAGTTAAAAGACAAAGAAATAGAATGCCAAGAGACAAGTTGATAGAATGCCAAGAGTTTTCTATTTTCACTATTAAAGAACATTCAGAGGCTCATTCTTGACATTCTTGGTTTATGTTTAGTTATTGTTTCCTCTTTGAGAATATTGGGAAGTTTTGGCTTTCAGTTTGGATTGGATAGAAACTCAATTCATCTTTGGAGGTAGATTCACATAAGAGTTCAATATTTTTTCTTGCAAAATGTTTGTATAAATTTTTGTGTAGCACTTGGAAAAATCTAGAGAAAATATCCATAGGGCGATATTTCATTCCATCGGTTGATCTATAAAGGACAAATAAGCTAAGTTCATGATAAGGGATAAAGAAAGAATGATAAGGGATAAAGAAACAATGATCCTTGCAATAAATAGAAAAAATTAATAGATAGTACAAATATTGAAGCAAAATTTCAAGTGATTTGGATGAATTCAAACTAGGCTTGAATCCCTTTGGAAGATGATTTATATTTACTAATTAAGGGTGTGAGAGTAGCTATAGTTTTACCAAGTTGATTCAGAGGTTGACCAAGTAATTTGACAATTTTGGCTTGATTCATGTTTGTAAAATAATTGCCACTAATCAAAAAAATATTTGAAAATAACTTTAATAGAGTTAAATAATCTTAATATAAATATATCTATTATATTTTTATAATTTAATATAGAAAATTCATTTTATTTACAATTACATATTATTTTGTCATTAATGACATAGTGTAATGGTTCAAATATGACGTTATGTTATTTTCAACAAGATTCAAACCTCATTAGGATGTTATTGATGAGTGTTTATATTAGAAATGAGGTTCCCTACTTGTAACCACATTGTTTTACCCCACTTTTATTAAAAGATGACATATTAAATAAAAAGAAATTTCTAGAAGCCTCTTCACTTTCCATAATTTATTGTATCTCCTAAAAAAACACTTCCTAACTCTAATTTAACAAATAACTAATACCTATATCAACATTACCATTGAGTTGATGGATTGCTTAATTTAAGAATAATATAGGGTTCTATATGATATTAACTCATTTAAATCTCAATTAAAAAAACTTTACTATCCATTAAAAACAAATAAATTTTAGTATCCCCCAATATTATTTTTCCAAATATATTGATATTTCATTTTATTTTCTTCATAATAATTTATAAACAAACATTTTATAGATATGTCTTAAATGAAGATTCCATTCCCTCCCATTTCAAACACATAGGAGCTTTCATTACAGTGTTTTTATTGAGCTGTAAAATGCCCTAATTTTTCCAAAGAGGAATTAGGGGCGATAAGTGTGAGGAACTTTTACAGGCTTGGAGTAAATTTGAGAGCCACTTTAATCTGGCCAGAGAATGTATTATCCATAAGAACAACCCTGTACTCTGTAGGGGGTATACTTCCATTCTCGAACACTGCCTCCAATGGAATGCTGCACCCCACAAACAAAATAAAAATTAAAAAAGCTAACCATAATTTTTTTAAGAGTGTTAGATTTTAAAAATATCTATTTTTTATATTTAAAAACATCAAATTAATGATTTCCTATGAAATATAAAACATAAATTAAACTAAATTTATTTTTAAAAAACAAAAAAATTTGGTTTGTTTAGAAAAGTTGAATTTAATTTGTTTTTTTAAATATGAACTAAATTTGAATTATTTTTTAATTTTATGACATAGGAGAAATAAAATAAAATACAATCTTACTTGGTTTCTCCAACAAAGTCATCAGAGTTGAATTTATCTTCGTCCATTAGTCTGATGTTAACATCATATTCACCTTCTGATATGTTGAACAGAAATGCCTCGTTCCAGACTGGCTCTGTGCCCCCTCCTGCAACAAATTAACTCTTTCTTTCAATCCATAGCAAAAAGAGGAAAAAAAAGTTATTTACCAATAAATTGAATGATCAACTCGCTAGGAATTTTTCTACATTTATCTATGATGATCATATATTTCCTTTTTCTATACTAATGTATTTGAAAGCAGAACAATTTATATGGTGGAAGTTATTGCAATGCTTGCAACAGGTCTGGAATTTTTTTCCAAATAAAGTAATACAAATAATCTAATTACTATTTTAAAATTTAAATTAACTAAATTAGTTTCTAATTTTATATACTGTATGTTAAAATAATTCTAAATTAATATATAATAAAAATATAAAAATATGCATATTTCATACTAATATTGTAAATTAGTGAGATATGTAAAAATCTTAAATTTACAAAGAAGTTTCTAAAATTTATATATGATATTTAAAAATGATTTTAAATTATTATGAATATATATAAATATATATTAAATACTAATATTGAATGTTAGAATGTTTTTAAATTTATTTTAAAATTTAGAAACATTTGTATCTTAAGATTTTAAAATATTCTAAATAAATTTATACTTATCATAAATATTATAAAATAATATATATCTATATTATCAAATAAAATATTATATTGTCTATACTAATTTTTTACAGTTTATTAATTAATTGAAGTGTCATATTTTGATTTTTCTAAATTTATTGGAAGAACAATTCATATGATAGAAATTATAGTGATTCATGATGATGGTTATAAGTTTGATTTTTCTAGATTCATTACACTTGAGTGAAAGACAATTCATATGCATAGAAGTTATAGTGATGCATGTTGATGATGGTCACAAGTTTGATTTTTCTATATCTATCTCATTTTAATGGAGGGCAATTCATATGATAAAGGTTATAGAGATGTATGTCTGTGGTAGTCATAGATTTGATTTTTCTAAATTAAGGGTATTCTTTTAATGGAAAACAATTCATACCAATAGAAGTTATAGAGATACATATAGACATTGCTCATAGATTTTATTTTACTAGATTTATAGCATCTAGATGGAGGACAGTTCATAACTAAAGAAGTTATAGAGATGTATGTATACTATAATTATAGGTTTAATTTTTCTAACTTTCTCTCATTTGAATGAAATTAGAGATGCATAAATGAATAGTCATAGATTTGATTTTTCTAAATTTATGACATTTGAATGAAGACAATTCATATCAATAAGAATTATAATAACATATATTAAAGGTTTGGTTTTTGAATAAATTATCAGAAGAAAAGAACCAACAATTCCCTACCGGATGCAGTGCTGCTTCTTTGCTCCTCATTTCGGCATTTAAGAATGCAATAAGGATTCATCTTACCTGTACCCACCTCAGCCAATATAGATTTTAAAGCAGGAACATACATAAACTTAAATAAAATGCTGAATGACGTATGCCCTAAAAAGAAAAAGAAAAAGAAAGAGAGGGAAAAACAAGATACATAGAATATCTGTGTTGCAAAGTTCCTGAGCGTTCACCAGTAACACCTCCAGAGTTCCCCGCGGCATTTTCTTACACAGATATCTTAACTTGTGTTGGGATTGTATTCGCCTAATGAAGATTTTACATAACTGTTACGGAATTAGGGTTTGTATATAAATAGGAAAACACTTGGAGCAAAACGTTGCAAATAACATGACGACGTTTTAAATCCTTAACGAGGGAGATTAATACCATTCGCTTCTTGTAAGTTAGAAAATGTATATTATTCGTTTCATTTTAATGCAGTATAAACTAATGGAAGTTAGATATGAAGCTCTTTCATGAGTTTTGTATTTAATCTTCTATTTGTTTAAGAGGATATATTTTTATTTTTATTTGTTTAAATGATTAATTTTGAATTATATTAATAATTTGGTATTAGGTCAGAATTTCTAATAAATAGCTGCTAGTCTAGAAGCAAATGTGATTTGAGATAACTCATTAAGCAAATGACATTCATTATTGAAAGGTGGATCTAAAGAAGAGGTTACAAATTGTTTAAAGTTTTCATCTGCGTTTTAGTGTTGTTTCGTGGTTGAATTAATTATAAGAATCATTATTCAAAAAAAAACATATTAGAATACACTAAAATTGTAAAGTTAATAATTATAATATTCTTTGTGATTTTGAAAGTGAAAAATAAAATAAAAGAATATCAATTCTAGTATATACAATGCATCTATCTAAAGAATGTCAAGAGATATAAATTTGAAACTATTTTAGTCAGTTAGTTCAATTTATTTTATTTTATTATTTACTTTATATTTTTTTAGTGAACACATAAATTTTATTGTAGTTATATTTTTAGATTTATCATATTTTTTAAATTTATTTTATTTTTTCATTTATTATTAGTTTGGATAATTTTCAAAATTCACTCAACTTGACCCTATCAAATTTTTAATTATAATTCACAAGTGACAATACTCACATTAACAAATAAAAATATTTTCTTCCTTGATTCACCAAATTTATTAACTTTTCAAATTAATGTTTTGATTAAGATGACAAGGAAAGGGCCTCGAACCCATATAACAACAGTCACATTACAACTCAAACCAGAAAACCAGACTTCAGGCCATTAGAATCGGAAGCTACCAGAACCCATCAATGAGAAAAATTAATCAAAACACATGTTCAACGTTATCATCTATCCTTAATCTAACATCAGTATCACTATCACCCTTGCTATTGTCAGCCTTATTCTGAGAAAAGAAAAAAAAACTCTTTTGTCTAATGACAAGAATCACACAGTAACAATTCACACTTATAGAAGCACAACAAAAAATCACAATAGCATAAATTTTAATAAATTCTACGAAAACCAAATCAACATTACAATTGAAACTAGAGAAAGATTAATTAACTATCATTTGGAATTAAAGAGCCTCCCAAATCTTTGAGAGATAATTAAGATCCTTCTCCCAGTCTTAAGTATCAACTCTATTAGTTTCCTTGTCACTCTTGTTATCCTGCTTCATCTTCTTAGTATTATTTATCATCCTACTCTTGCCAGTAATGACTCCAATGATAGTCTTCATCGTTATGATGTTTGACAACATGCAAAGAGTAGAGATAGAAACATTGAAATTATCTTTAGAAACAGTGGGGGTATTGAATTGTCTAGAGCATAAATTCTTTTCTAGAGGTCTCTAATCTTTTCTAGCAAGTCATTATCCTCTTCATGATCTAAGATAGGGGAAAGAGACTTATTCAACATGCAACCTTCTTCATGAATAACAGGGGAAGCACACATCGCATTCACCATTTCCTCTAAGTAATCAAGGTTAACAGTAATCTCTAAGGATTTCTCTTCTTCAGTGTCGTCCAACTCTTCAGCCTCATCCTTACCATAATCCCCATCCTTCAATTTTCAGTGAAATCATTTTCATCAGGTTCATACTCAAGCTCCATTTTAGGGATCACCTCCTCTTCAAGCTTTTTCCCCTTAATATTTTTTTTATTCCTCAAGTGAGTTGATATGTGTTCTCCAGATCTCATTTTATACTTCTTTTTCCCATAGCTATCCATCTTCTAACCTTCTTAAGAACCAATTTTTTTCCTTATCTACTTTCTCAACATCAATAATTTTCTTTTTAGCTCCATAATTAGTTTTCCTGATCTTATGAGGGTTCGAATTATTGCTAGGGTTTTTTTTTTTAGCAACGATAGTATCAAGGAGGGTTTCTTCAAAAGAAACTTCAGGAACAAGAAGAGGAGGGATTTTCCTAATTTTATTACTTTTAGGCTTAGGGTTCACACTTTCAAGGAAAGGGCTGCTACCTCATAGTTTGATTTTGACCGTACTCCGGATGGGTTCCTCGATTTGCTAGCTTTCAGGTTGGGGATAGGTAATGTATTGACTACTCAGAGGAAAATTTCCAAAAATAAGTTGATACAACACATAGATCAATCCCTGGTGCAAGGGGAATTCACCCTTAGCAATACTATTACTCAAACAAGAGAAAATAAAATAAGGAACATTAATTTTATCTCCATGCCTTATATGATTCAGAATAAGAAAATGATAACCATGGAAAGTAGAAAAACAACTCTCTAATGTAAATTATATTTCATCACATAAAGACAGACTAGAGCATAAGGAGGGGGAAGGCTCGAGTAGTCATACACATTATAATTTTCCACAATCACATGTTTCTTGCCCTTCTCAAAGAATTTGTTCATATATCTTTTGTAATATCCCACACTCTTCCTCTCAATCATATCCCCTTCACACTTGAGCCCCGTAGCTTCAACAATTAGCTCTGGTGAAACATAGAATTTTACGCTTCTAGTAGCCTCATTTCTCTTGTGTCAAGAGTTAACAAATTTCATAGAGAGGGTATTGTTAAATCACTTCATGGTTTGAATGTAATTGGTTAGACCAACTTTCAAAAATCCATCTCATAGTTCACCATTCTACATTAACTCATTATAGTCTCTCGGCTCCACCTTCTTCAAAGGACAATCCATGATTCTAACTTCCTTGAAGATGATTTGGGTCTCTCCCAATTTTATTCCAGTAGGCCCCCAAAAACTAAAAATACAATAAAATAGGAAAGCCCTTCTGTGTCTCTTTCTAGACAAATGTGGAAGCTTCTTGAAGAAATAAATATTTTCACTTCAAATTAAACCAATGGGATTTCTGCCATCACCATTAATAATGATCCAAGTGTTCGAACTAATAAAGAAATAATATTTCAAAGATTTCATATGACATTTTCCTTTAGTGAAGGGGATGTGAGCATTATGATTATTCATGTCGCAAGCTTTATCACTAAAAGTTGTGTCCACATAATTAATAAAAATTTTGAAGTTCCTTATAATATCATTTTATGCCAGCTCAAACTGACCCTATTGTTATGCAAATGATGACCTAAGCAAGAAAATTACACCTCAAGATTCGTCATCTCCCCTTTATCACACGGATGCCTCACAATACTCCTTTGATTTTTAATAGACATATTAGTGATATTTTTCAGATCTTCTTTATTAATTAGAATAGTGAATACCTTCTTCCTGCCTCTAGCATAATTATTTTTAACATGATTGTTTCCTTGGAAACATTTAAAACCCTAGGTTTTCTCATTTAAATTTGACAGGCGAATAACTTCTCCCCCATGCTCTACAAATTTGCATTATTTCTCCATTGTAAACTTCCATGTATGATCATTATCCATACAATATAGAAACACATCTTCCACTAGATTTGGAGCATCCAACAATTAATACTTTTGTCTTTCATTGGAAATAATCTCTTTCATCCTCTAAGGAAATTGTTCAAAAGTAATATAGCCCCAATCGGGAGTATTGAGGGCCTAGTTCACCATAAAATCAGTTGCACTGTTATCCTCCCTAAGAGTATGGAGAAGCCTAACTGAAAGTAGAGAGAATTATTTTAAAGTCATTCATAATAATTTAAATATACCGAGGACAACCCGCCTTAGCCTACAAGTAATCCATAATCAATTTGTAATCTACTTCCAAGGTAACTTTATCATAGTTTAGATCTTTTAGATGCTTTATTCCTTGCCACACAACCATAGCTTCATCATGGTTATTAGTCCACACTCCAAGGATTTTACCAAATCCTTCAATTAAATCCCCATTCAAATCCCTTATGACTCCTCCAACATCAGAGATCCCCAGATTACGTTTTGTACAACAATTTGCATTACATTTCACTAAGCCAACACCTGGAGGAATCTAAAAAGTTAGCCTTCTTTTTTTATTAAAATAGAGTATCAACAGTAAATCAAAATTATATTAAAAGAGTTTTGTTGTGCAGAAGATTGATCTGCTATAGTTTACCATCCTAATACATCTAACTAAACTAATATTATAAGTGTATTACAAAAAAGGACTTGTAGTCCAAACAAAAAGATCAGAGATTTGTGTGCTTATGATTCATCCCATCCACTTTTGTTTCCCCTTGGAACAGTATTGTCACATCCATCATTGTTGTCTTCATTTTGGTTTACATTCCTGCTAGCATTTTGGTTCTCTTCTTCATTAGCCCAGTAGTTATGCCTTTCATGGTTATCCACTGCCCCTGTAGTAATAATGCCTTTATTGGGATTGACTATGCCTCAAGATGTACCATTTTCTTGAGGGTCTTCGGTATATCAGGTAGACTGGACCTCTTTCTTGAATATGACCATGGCTCCTTCCTTGATTAATGCTTTGAATCTTTCTCTTGGTACTTCGATGACAACAATAACCTATGTATTAATATAAAAGAGTGTGAGTTTAATAGAAAAATCAGCAAGATCTCTACCTCTGTCTTGGAAAATATCCTCATTCCTCATCCTCCAAATGGTCCAAAATGTAACAGTAGATAAGGTAGCCCAAAATTTCTTCAACTTGCTGTCAAAAACATCCACAAAATCCAAAACAGCTTCATACCAACAAAGGTTATTAGGACAATTCCAGGCAATGACTCGACCAAAAAGACTAGACCAAATCCTACTAGCAAAAGGACACTCAAGAAAAAGTTGTTCATAGGTTTCAGGGCACTTTCAAATGGAACAAAAAACATTTTTCATACCAAGAGGTGACATAAAAGAACCAACAACTAATTTTTTCAGACACAGATTCCATCTAAAACATAAAATTTTGGGTTCAACTTGAGCATGCCAAAAGAAATCAAAGAAAAAATGTCATCTATTACCTGTCCAGTTGTGTCCCCAGCTCTAAATGATTCTATTATTAATATTCACATCAGACAAGAATATTATAAATACTTTTGCAAAAAAAATATCTCACTAGTTTACCATTATTCCACTTAATCTGCTCCATCATTTGTTTAATATTCAAAACCTTACCAGGAAAGAATCTACCCACAGCTTTAGATATCAAAGTTTATGTTTTTTTATGAGTTTTAGGAAGTTTATATTTGTTTTTGATATATTCCCATTAACTCAATTTATTTTCAACCAAAACATATTTAATTGGAGATATTCCCTTACTCTTCCATGCTTTGGAAGAACAACATTGTGTTAGTGCCAGTGGTTTATCTTTTAGGTAAATGCCTGACCAAATAGATTTATCTATGACAAAAAAGTACATGGGTTCTTCCCTACAACATTTCTTGTACTTATTAAAGCCCTTACCTGGCACCATGCCTTCTTGATAGATTTGAATACCTTCGATCCACATACTTTAACTTTAAAGTCTCCTAGTAGAATGTCACTGCTAGGAACATGCTTCCATTCTTTCCCATTTGTGATGACTGCCTTTTCAATATTATTCCTGATTAAAAATTTCCAAGGTTCTTTCCCTTCCAAGGCCCTAAGGATCCATTTGGCTACTAGTGCAATGCCTTCTTTTATAAGATCTCTTAACCCCAGTCCCCCAAGATGTTTAGAGAGAAACACGACTACCATTTGACATAGTGCCTTTTCTTGTTTCCAAGTCCATCCGACCATAAGAACCCTCTCAACACTTTTTCCATTTTATCAAATTGATACTTCGTAAACAACCAAGTGGATGAGTAATATACTGAATGGGGTGAAAGGACTTTCTACACCACTTATGTTCTTCTAGCTAAGGATAGCATGTGTGTCTGCCATTTCACATGTTTGTTTTTAATTTTCTTATAGACCCATGTCCCCTTTACATTGGGGGAGATGGAAAAGGGAATACCTACCTGTATCTTACAATAGTGGAGGGCCCAGACCACTACCATTCTTTTCTGGTGAGCCAGTTTGGTTCCTCTGAGGTCCATCCTAGTATAGTAGATTTATGTATTGCAATTTTGGCTCCTAAGGCTAGACAAAATATTTGTATTCTATTGAACATATTATCAAAGTTACCTTCTTCTAGATCTAGGAATAGGGTTGTATCATCAGAAAATTGTTTTATAATAATCTCATCTATATTGGGAAGAGTTATACCTTTTATGGGTGGACCAAATTTATTGGCCTTAACAATGTGTTGGTGCTCAAACCAACAGATTGGATTTCCTATGGATTTTTCCTATCCAATGATGAGGAACCCAAGTGATTTGGCCAACTAACAAGTCACAACAAAGGAAAGGTTGGAACTTCTGCAATTTTGGCTCTACAAAACCAAGGTTGGTAGGCCTATACCTTGACTTATCCTTCAAAATACAAGGCTTTTTATACCAGATAAGTAACACTTCAACCCGCTCTCTCAAGTATGGCAAGGCACTAGAAAGAAATCTAACTAAGAGCAATATGTCATGAATTGTAAACTAAAATAATTTAAGTGATTGAAATAATGTTTAGTAAATGTGTGCATAATTTGAAATGAACAGATAGATAAGATATCACAAAATTATAAACAATGAACTGAATAACTATAATCCAAATAATGATTAGACTAGTGCCTTATTCTACCATGGGAAATAGAGTCAAGATCATCCCAATCTTATGTTCAACCTCAGAGACAATTTTACAAGAAAACTTATCACTTGAAAGGTGTTATGGAATCTACATGCAACCTAAAACAAATTTAGAGATATTTCAAAAGGGTAATACTTCTCAGATGACAAACCAATTGACTAAGGCCTCAATCAATAGAATTTAACCATGCAAAATGAGAAAACCAATTGAAAATATAGAATATGAAACAAATTAGGAAGCATGTACATCAAACTATCAATTTGAAGAAGTTCTATTGGTTTATCTAAGGGACTAATTGTAAAATGATAATGAAACTATTACACATGTGAAAGAAAAAAGACTTATCTTTATTGATTTTGAAAAAATAGTACATCCAGGTCCATGTTATACTTGTTGATTAAAAACTATCCAAATATGTGAAATTGTATTATATTGTATTCCCCCCTCTTTACATTTTATATTATGTATATATATGTGTTTGAGTGGATTTCACACCTTTTTAGGGTGAAAAGACACAACTCTTGTTACAAATTATTTTGAAAAAACAATAAACTAACTAAAAAATAACTACCTAACTTTCGGATTTGGCTTTGGTAGAAAATACAAAACACCTCGTGAAAAGCTAATATTTTTTTTGGAGATAGGAAATTTGATTTCCCGAACTGGGTCATTTTTAGATTTTTGAAATTCAACCATCTTTATCCTCTGTCAAAATCATCTTTGTAGCAGGTCTAAATTCCAGCATTTTCTGAAGGCTTCGATTAGTTAGTTCTATTTATTTGTGTCATAAAGCTTCCTTCCTTTGATATTTTTTTTTATGGAGAAACATGCTTCTTGATAATGGATTGGGACTTCTAAATTATCAAAATTAATGGTACCACTAGTGGCTCTTTCTGGGGACATATTCTCCCTATGAGCATAGCCAAATTCTAGCTATCTCTAGAGAAGCAAACCAAGTATCCACACTTAATCTGATGCAAAGTGATTTGGTTCTCATCAAGTTAAGATTTATCTTTATACCAATAGGATCATGAATAAATTTCAAAGGAACATTCAACTGGGTGGCCCCAGGCCTCCCAAAAAATGAACACTACTTCTTTCCTCTATCAAACACATAATTTTGATCATGTAATACTTTAGATCTCCCGAATACGACAACATTCATTTCTTTATTAATATGCTTTTACTTTTGTTTACCTTTAGAAAATTCAATAGGTGCACTGTAGTCCTTGCAAAATAGAAGATCCCCATGCATTTGATCAACCCTACAAGTAACTAGATTAAGATCTTCTGCTTGGATGCCTTTACATACACAATCTTCCCTATACTCAAGATGTTGTTTCTTTTCACAAAAAATATTTGGAGATAACTCACATTCATGAACTTCCTTCTTATCAAGAATTTCATCAGATAGGATACTTGAATAATTTTTAGAACTAATCTTCAACACATTCTCCTCATTATGTATATTTGATTCCATCTCATCTTCACATGTTTGATACAACTTCTTCTCATAGGATGAAATAATGCATGTCTCACATTCTGAGTACACTTCCCCATACATATTTTGAGTTTCATCATTTTCAAAATGATCACTAGGCTCATTGTCTTTATCATGATGTTGATGGACTTGATTTCATATAAAATATTCTTGAAATAATGGATTCAAAGATAAAGAGAACTCGGGCATATCTCCATGAGAGATTTCATTTGAAACTTCTCCGTGTTCATATATTGTATGTTGTTCTATTTCATCTCCATTATTTGACTCTTGAAATTTATCATCTTCTTCATCTAGTACCCGATGAGTATGTACTGATCCATCAAATTTCTTATCATGGTGCATTGAGAAAAAAATTTGACCACTCTTCTCAACATGTTTTTGATATTCCATGTCTAGTAAATATGAGATTTATTTTGTACTGAGAAGATCTTCTTCCTCATCATCATTGTGATTGATACATGTTTCCATGCAAATCTCATTACGTATAGATTCTACTTTAATCTGATCCAAATTTTCTTCCTCTATGTCATCATTATTTTCTTCCCTCGATACTTCACAAATTTTCTCAAGGAAAGCTAGTAGTTGAGAATCATGGTAGATTCCTAACTCACAAAGTTTATCCATTATTCCCTTTCAAAAGGCCTAATATTTGAAGGTATTTTTTGATAAATCCTTATCATTCTCATGAACAAATGTATTGCAGATTCTCCTTCATATCTTTCCAAATTGAAGAATGTATCCAAAGGGGACATGTACAATTCTTCTTCCACAATGTAATTTGGATCTTCTTCCATGCTGCAACTTTGGTCTTCATAGCACATGTTGTCTTCTTCACCACTGGCATCATGAAATGTATAAAGAAACCATTTCTCAAACTGGCTCCATGATGAGATACATTGTGTGGGCAGTGATTCATATACTTGTCTGGCATTATCCTTTAATGTCCTTACAAATAGCCTCATCACCTGATCCTCTGTAGAAACCTCATAATCTTCTATGAATGTATAAAATGCATCCAAGTGTTGTAGTTTCGATTCATCCCATTCTCCATGGAACGTTGGTAGAAGTTGTGAAATTTTAGGGGATAACTTATTTGGGATGCATTAAAATCTCTTAAGTTCCAACGGACTAATAACATCTGGAATAAAAGGCTTTCTTTGAAATGATGGATACATTTGAAAAAAAAATCCACCATCTCCGTTTGATTTTTCTCCCTCGGTAGAGTCACTAATTGAAATGCTTTATTCAATAGAGTCACCACCTTCTTATCAGAAGGAAAATACTTACTGTCTTCTAAGTTCTTTTATCCCAATAGAGTCTTAAATATATTACCAGAGCTTCTAGGTGAAATACAAAAATGTTCTTTTGAATAAGTCCCTAGTAGAGTCGCCAATCTGTTGGTTCTCAAATCAACAGATTGGATTTCGTATGGATTTTTCCTATCCAATGATGAGAAACCCAAGTGATTTGGCCAACTAACAAGTCACAACAAAGGAAAGGTTGGAACTTATGCAATTTTGGCTCTGCAAAACCAAGGTTGGTAGGCCTATACCTTGACTTATCCTTCAAGTTACAAGGCTTTTTATAGCAGATAAGTAACACTTCAACCCTCTCTCTCAAGTATGGCAAGGCACTAGAAAGAAATCTAACTGAAAGAAATATGTCATGAACTGTAAACTAAAATACTTTAAGTGATTGAAATAATGTTTAGTAAATGTGTGTGTAATTTGAAATGAACAGACAAATAAGATATCACAAAATTATAAACAATGAATGGAATAAATATAATCCAAATAATGATTAGACCAATGCCTTATTCTACCATAGGAAATATCTAGTCAAGATCATTCCAATCTTATGTTCAACCTCAGAGACAGTTTTACAAGAAAAATTATCACTTCAAAGGTGTTATGGAATGTACATGCAACCTAAAACAAATTCAGAGATATTTCAAAAGGGTAA
>MU227340.1:6056925-6075908 GCA_018584345.1 Thuja plicata | reverse complement strand
GACTAATTGTAAAATGATAATGAAACTATTACACATGTCAAAGAAAAAGGACTTATCTTTATTGATTTTGAAAAAATAGTACATCCAGGTCCATGTTATACTTGTTGATTAAAAACTATCCAAATATATAAAATTGTGTGTGTGTGTGGCTTTCACACCTTTTTAGGGTGAAAAGACACAACTCTTGTTACAAATTATTTTGAATAAACAATAAACTAACTAAAAAATAACTACCTAACTTTCAGATTTGGCTTTGGTAGAAAATCCAAAACACCTCGTGAAAAGCTAATATTTTTGCTGGAGATAGGAAATTTGATTTCTCGAACTGGGTCATTTTTTAGATTTTTAAAATTTGACCATCTTTATCCTCTGTCGAAATCATCTTTGTAGCAGGTTAAATTCCAACATTTTCTGAGCGCTTCGATTAGTTAGTTTTATTTATTTGTTTCATAAAGCTTCCTTCCTTTGATCTTTTTTTTTTGGAGAAACATGCTTCTTGATAATGGATTGGGACTTCTAAATTATGAAAATTAAGGGTACCACCAGAATGTATGATACAACATAAAAAAAAATGACATATAGAGCCGGTGCCAATGGGCATCCCTGCCTAATAGATATACTAAGTTGGATTGACTCTGATATTTCACCATTCGCATTGATCACTGTAGAGGAGCCTTGAAATAAGATGTTAACCCATCTGTAGAAATAATCTAGGAACCCAAAGGCCTGTAACATTTTCAACACAAATGGCCACTCAATTCTATCATATGCTTTTTAAAAATCTAGTAATACCATCACTGCATTTTGTCCATCCTTTTTGGCCCAATGCATAGCTTCCCAACTAGTAATCAAATTGTCTAGTATATATCTTCCTTTGATAAACCCTGTCTGGGTGACAAAGATGATGTCATTTAGCATATTTCTAATTCTCCTGCCAATACTTAAGCAATTATTTTGTAGGAGATATTAAGTAGGGTAATTGGTCTCCAATTTTGTACTTGAGTTTTGTCTCCCTCTTTAGGTATTAGTTTAATCATACCTTTATTGATATTTTGTACCCAGAGATCCTGCTTCAAAGGCTTCTTCATACACCTCAAGCAACTCACTTGTTAGCCATTCTTGGTTCTTTTTGTAGAATTTTGCTAATAATCCATCTATACCAAGGGATTTTTCATTAGCTAGAGAACCAATGGCCTCATCTATTTCTTTGAGACTAACCTTTTCTTGTAACCTCATCGCTTCTTATTTTGAAACCTTCTTAGGGATGACCTTGAGGCACTGTTGCATTGCCTCATAATTGTTCTCCTTGTGCTCTAAAGTAAATAATCCCCTATAAAACTCCTAGAAGGCTTCCACTATTTCTTTATTGTTCCTAGTGGTTTCTTTCTCACCTTGTATTCCAATAATTTCTTCTCTGCCATTTTTTAGCTCTGATTAGATTAAAGAAGTATTCTGACCCCCTATCTCCCTCTTTGATCCACCTAGCCTTAGCTCTAACTTTTTGACCTTGTATTTTATAATTCTGAGTTTTCCTCAACTGCATTTTTGCATCAATGAGTGATTTCTCCAACTCTTCATCATTTCCTTTCTCTAGGAGTGTTGTCTCCACTATAATAATTCTCCTCTGCTGCTTATTTTCCTCAAAGTTCCTATCCATAGCTTGTTTTGTTCCAATTATTTGAAACATGTTCCTCCATGCTATAACTAATTGGTCCCATTTATCTCTTGTTGAGCTTCCTTGGTTATAGAATTTTGATAGTGCAATACCCATTATGATAGCCTCAATATTATCTTCTTCATCCAATAGTGTAGTATTAAGTTTGAAGACCCTTTTCCTCTTTTGGGCTTGGTATTGGTTATTTCTCTTATTGAACATAGTGCATCCATGTATAGGTGAGTGATCAGACATGGTGACAAGAGTAACACATATAGGGTTTTGCCCTATGGGATGTGTGATCCCAAAGGAACTGTTGTCAAAGTATATCCTATCTAATCTGCAATATATCCTATTTATATTTTCTTTATTGTTGCACCATGTAAACCAAATGTTATGATATTCGTATCTTTTCCTTTCCAGTGGATCACTTATTTTGAATTCAGACCAAAAAAAGAACTCATTGCCTTTCCACTCATGCTTGTTACTACAACTCTTAGCATGTCTATCTTCTATCATGTTGAAATATCCAATGAAGATCCATTCAGCATGTGGTAGATTAGAGGTAATCCAATTCCAAAGTATACTTCTTTCTTTGCTATCATTGGGTGCATATATGTTATACACCATAATAGGCTGGTCATTCTCTTTGAACATAGCACAAATAACCTTGTTACATGGAGAAACCCCATATTTTTTCATCTTATCACTCCATCTATTTCCAATTAGAAATGCAACACCACCATTTCCTCTTTCATGTTTTGAAAAGATGCATCTTACACTATTCCAGATGAATTTAAGTCTATTGTAAGCCCTAGCTCTTGTAACTTTCATTTCTTGTAAGCAGATAATATCTTTATTTTGAATTTTGTTGCACCAATTTCTAACCACATACTTCCTATCAGACATCTCTAGGCATCTAATATTCCATCTATGGACATTCATCATCAGTGACTTTTGGTGGGGGGTTTCCAATTTTTGTAAAGTCTGTTGAAGCAATCTGGAATTTCTTTATTCTTGAGGTTATTATTATTTTTCAAACTGTTGCTTCTCTCATACGTTTTCGTGTTCTTTTTTTTGCTAACAACTTCAATGAATTCATGTTCCTCCATCTATTGGTCGGTATATTCTGATAAGCATAAAGGGTTCTCTATATTAGGTATAATCTCATTCTCTCAGAGAGGCACACTATCATGTATTCCTATAATCTATCTAACCAAATATTGTCATAACTGTTATCTTTTAGTTTTGACAGAACTATTTGTTGTGCATTTTTCTATAAAGTCTCATCATTACCTTTTTCTCTAATCACTGGGTTATATTGGGGTTGGCAATTAAAAGGGTTCTGCTTCTCAATGGAATGCCCTGCTTTCTGAATATCAAATTCCCCTTCAAATAGTGGATTGTAAAGAGACACAAATGTGTCAACCTGGGTATCTAGATATTTTCTTCAAGTGGGATAGATCCATCACTATTATTCATTTTTTCCTTGGTGTTACTACTTTTGTCTGCATTATTGTTTCTATTCTCTATGTTATTATTAATCTGAGACTCAGGTAAATCCTTTTGCATATTTTTTATGAGTGGGTATTCTCTCCTATTGTGCCCATTTAGTTTATAATGGAATCAAGAACCTATGTCTCCTAATTTCACTACCTCCCATTCAAAGGTTTCTCCTTCAACTTCTAACGAAATGACATCTAGGAAAGAGACATTAGGATGCAAGGTTACCAAAATACAGGCATTTAAGTGAGGGAGGGTGACTCAGGCCTCTTCAAATCACAGAACCAACCTGAGGGGTTCAAGTATATTAGAGATAAAATGCCAGAATTTGGGTTGTACATTCTTGAGTTCAATCCAGAGGGGAGAGGCACAAGCAAAGATTTATCATTGTTATCTTTATGTGACCATGGGAATGCTTTAAACATCATTTGTTATACTTTCCAATATCCTTTATTCAATACTTTTTCTTGCATAGCGTGTGTTTTAAGAAAATCCACAAATAATCCTCTTTGACTCATTCTACTAAAATTAACATGAATGCCAAGTTTCTTACTCAAAATATTATTAAACCAATCATCTAAGAATTTCCTAGCAGGTAGGAGTTCCATATCCATGCAATAGAAGAAAATAGAAGTTCTTTTTATTCTATTTTGTTCAAACTTAATAGGATTTACCATGTCTACATTTGGCGATAAGGCAAGGGTCTTAACTCCAGAAGGTAGAGTCCTATCTTTTTTCCTCCCTCCATCAACATTTCTTCTTGTTGGGTTGTTGGGTTGGTGTCATCCCCTGTGTCTATCTCCATTGGAGTTGACCATTCCTCCTCTGTGCTATTTTCCTCTGTCGGGTTCCACATCCTTAAACACAAATATGCTTTGAAATAGAGCCGAAGGTGGTACAATCATTTTCTTGGCCAAAACCACTTTGTATGAGGATTTAAATTTTTTTGTATTTGATCTTGCATTGCTTCCACTTTCCACATTATCCTTTGCACTTCCTTGAACATCAATTCCCTCATTACTTCCCTCTATAGACATCACCAGAGATCTCACAAAAACCCAAATGGATAAAAAAAAAAAGATGGCATACACAGGGGAAACTTAAAGCCCACACAAGTAAAAAGGATTGAGAGGAGAGAGAAAAGAACACATAGCATGACAAGACCAAATGAAATACCAAAAAAATGCAAAACAAGAAGACCACAAGACTAACACCCCTCACCGACACAGCCACATCTACTGGCCTGCAAACCAAGAGGAGCCAAGATGGCACCCTCCACACGTACATTATGATACGTCAGGAGCCACTTTCAAAGCCATCTGTCCTTAGTCTTCTTTCCCAAATACTTTTCCAATCAATATTAAAAATCTCTTGATGAATATTCTAGTTTTGTTTAATTCTCAAGTCATGAAAATTAGGAGGCACTTTCCCTTTTCTAAAAGAAGAAACCATAAGGTTTTCTATTACATGTTGTTTTATTATTTGAAATAGTGTAGAGTTGGTTCTAGGTTTCTCCCTGAAGATTTTATTATTTCTCTCCTTCCAAAAATTCTAGGACATAATAAGGAGAATTTGGGCCCATAAATTCTTAAGAATAGGGTGATTAAGAGGACTAAAAGTCCAATGATCAATTGGTAGAATCATAGCTCTGGGCATTATCCACACAACATTGAGGGACGATAGGACAAGATGGAAGACGTCAAAAGCAAAGACGAAGTGAATAAAAATATGATCATTGGATTCACTATCACCTTGACAAATAATACTTTTTTTAACAAAATTAAATCCATGTCTATTAAGATTATCCACGGTAAGAATCCTCCCATGAGAAAAAACCCACCAAAAATAATTGATTTTGGGGATAAGATTGGGAATCCAAATATACCTCCATCAATCCTCATAATCTTCCATCATCTCCATAACCTAGTAAGATGAACTAATAGAGAAGAAAATATACAATTTGTACCACCAAATCCACTTGTCTTCACAAGAGTGGGAAAATATGACACAATCTGGCAAGAGTAGAGATAGAGATCTCAAATATTCAGAAGTTAGTTAATGATAAAATTTAGAAAATCATCACTTTACTGCAATTGTCTTGTGAAATATTTCCAATTATCTTTACCTTCTCTCCAATACATATAACTATCCACATATGTTTTATATTTTTTAGTTAGCCATATTTTAACCTGAGATAAAGAATTAACTTCACCTTGAGGTTTCTCTTGATTCTATAAATCCTCCCATAATATTGATTTTTAACCATTGCCTATAACCAGTCTGATGCCTTTCCTATGAACATTATTGACAATGAATATACTTCTACAAAGGGGAGAACCCATAGTGGAGGCCGATTCAAATAATAAGGAATCATTTTTCCCATTTCCCATATACTTCTCTTTCATGATAATATCCCACTACTTCCTACTCTCCATCAACCTCCATCCAATCTTAGTAATAAGAGATTTGTTAAACTGCCCAATTCTTCTCACTCTCAACCCTCCAGATCTCTTAGGTGCACACACCCTATCCCATTTGACCAAATCCATATGGGCCTTGTCCTCTATGCCTCTCCATAAGAATTTATTTTGAATTTTTTCTATAGTGTCAGCCATCGTTCCTAGGATTTTGAAGAGGGATAGAAAGAACACATGAATGTTTTGCAAACAAGATTTAAGGAACTAAAGTTTTCCAACTTGACAATGTCATTTCCCTTTCCAACCTACAAGTTTCTTCTAAAATATCTCAATAAGCTTATTCCAATATAAATTAGTAAATTTGGTTGTAAAGGAAAGTCCCAAATAAGAATCAGATAGGAGAGCAACATAACAACCTAATATCCTAGTGATATTAGTTTGGAGATAATTACCCACCTTGAAAACATAGATCTTACTTTTGTTATAGTTTATCTGTTGGCCTAAAATCTTAGCATAATTGTCTAGGATCTCCTTCAAATTTTTAGCTTCTAAGATGTAATCTTGACCAAAAGGATAGTATCATTGAAAAAATATTGGTGGGAGAAGGGTTGAAGTTGGGAAGAAAATATCATGCCCCTTAAAGTATTGGACTCTCTATTTTTTTTAATATTTCACCCCAAAACTTAAGCCGCCATAATAAAAGGATAAAGTTGAGAGAGGATATCCTTTCCTTAGACCTTTCCCTATAGAAAAATCTCTCTAGGGAATCCATTAACCATGACAAAATATTTGGTGGTAGTAACACAGTTCATGACCATGTTAAACACTTTTCCCTTGAACTCAAACTTCTTCAGCATAGCTACAATAAATTCCTAATCAACTTTGGCATAGGCCTTAGATATGTTTAGTTTCATTATCATACCATCTTTTTTATTTGCTTCCATTGAGTGCACTATCTCATGGGTCATTATGATAACATCTAGAATATTTCTCCCACCAACTCTATCTTTTTGGTTATGAGGGATAAGTTTGTCCAACACCTACATAATTCTATTGGCAAGATCCTTAGAAATAATTTTATATAAAGTATTGTAGAGGCTAACAGATCTATAGTTTGGCATAGCTTGAGGGTCGGCCACCATGGGTATGAGTGTTGTGTAATTTGAGATTATTTGGTTAACCAGTTTCCCTTTTATGAAAACAAATCTATCATGGCATTTTTAATATAGAAAATGAAAATCAATAGTAGACCACAAAGTTCTACATACATTGGAATACAAAACTATCAACAAAGTGAATTTGATTAGCACAACCAAGAGAGTAAGGGTGCAAATTCACGATCCACAAAATGTGGTTTTTTTTGTGATTCCTTATGATAGGGATGAAAATGATATGTAAATATTAGATGTAAATGTAATGAAAGATTAAAGAAATGTAAATCTAATCTATATAAGGTAATTCAAGAGGAAATAGAAAGGGAGAACTCACCTTGAAACTAGGAGAGAACAAGTGAATTTCAAATCTAGGTTTGACTGTCATAAAACTGTCAGAAACATAAATGTTTATGGCTCTGGAACACTAAGACCTGTAGCTTCTAGCTATGAAAAATACATATATTCCCAAGATAATATCGAATCAAGTCAGCCTTGTCCAAGAAATTCAACATTTTCCTAGAGGTATAAATATTTGTGAATTCTATAGCAGACTTGTGACTAGTTCTGAGACTCTGAAATTCTAGTTCTAAGACTCCAGAAGGGGAAATTGTTGTGGGAATGGGCTTGGCTTGGTCGGAACCCTGTATAGGAATTAACCTTGAAATGAAATAGATGTAATTGAAAGAATGTTGACATATAGAACAAATTAGATCTAAACAATGGAGGATATCAAACCATGTAGATGCAATTGTCTGTAATATGTGATTAGGAATGATGATGCAATAGCTTTGAATCAAAATAAAATAAAAGGGAAATCATGTGAGACAAAACCTCATGTAGTAGATGTAATTTTCCACAATGTTGGATTGAAGAAGAGAGAGAAAAGAAGAATACTTGATGGGTGAATTTAGATCTCCTTCCTTGATGTAAAACTCCTTTTCTTGGTCTTCAATGGGGAAAATAGCTAGATCTATGGAAGGAAATATCCTGAATGCATGATGAAATGATGTAATGAAGAATTTAGATGCTTGAATAGATTCCTCACTTGATAATTATTGCATGAAGATAAGACATGGAAATGAGAGGAAGAGGTCTCCTTTTATACACATTTCGAGGCTCATATTTTGCAAGGTCAAGCTCAATTAAGCATCTAGGAGAAATAACTCCTCATAGGGCTTGAAGCCCAGTAAATGAAAAGGCCCTAGGAAAAGGTTGATCTAAGTTAGCCTAGTCTAGGACAAGACCAACCCAAGTCATCCCTGATTATTTTAAAGCTATCTTGGGACCTAGGGTTGTGTGTTAAAATGAAGATCTAAAATACTTACTATATCGAAAAATCAGGGCCAATCCCAAAATGTTAAATGTATGTACAAGGACCTAGGAGGGAAATGAATTATGAATGAAGGGGAAAATAAATAAAAAATGTGCATCGTGTAATGACCTAAAAGTGGTTACCTAAAACCTAGACCCCTAATCTCAATCTCATATCAAGAAACCCTAATATTGGTAATTCTATGTCCTAAACCAAATAGAAAATTCATCAATTTCAAGCTATTATGACCTGAATCATAGCTCCTAATTAGTCATTGTACTTGATTAATTAATTAATTCCTAAAAATACACTATATTGGAAAATAAACCTTAAGTTAATTATTTAATTGATACTCTAATATATTAATTAAATAAAATTTCTAAATTGTCAATAAAATTCAAAAAGGAATTAAATTAATTAATAAATACAAAATATGCATTTAAAATCAATTAAATCTTTAAAAATGTATATGATGTCATCAACTAATTTTTTTGAATTGGAAATAAATCTATTTTATTCAATTAACTTAATCTTATCTATTTATCATTTTGGAAACAAAGTTGTTAACTGAAAATCAATTTGGAAGTTTACAAAAAGACTAAATGTTTTGACCAATCAAATTGCTTGCACATGGATTGTGCTTCCACAAATTGAATCTGAGCCACTCATTTCCTCTAATCTCGACCGTCAATTTAGGAGAGATTTTCTATAAAATAGAGCTTCATTTCCTTCACAAATGATCCCAGTTTTTAGCTAAAGTTATTATGCAGTTTTCATTTCTTACGATTTCAAGCATTTTAACATTTCATAGCTTTTGATTCAATAATTGTTAGTTTACTTTCAATCATGCAAACAATAATATAGAGTACATTTCAATTTGGTACTTTGAAAAGAAAAAAAATATCTTCCTGTTGCATATTCATTTTAGAATAAATCATTTAGCTTTCTTTAAATCCTTCGTTTAGGATCTGGTGTATCACTATTTCTTGCGATGACCTGAGAGAAAGATTCAATTTAATCTAATCATGCAATGATCTATTGAAGTGTGTGTGTTTTGTACCTTGTAGGAAAAAATCCATTTCCACACATACATTCCTGGTGGCCAGCATGGGGCTCAAAGCTCCTTTTGTTCCAAAACTTATCCACATATCTTTTTGAGCCAAATTTGACTACACCATCGCATCTGAATCATTGTTTCGGTTGAAAACAACTATAAACTCACCCATATCCAACGAAAAAAAATACAAAATTCCCAAATAGGCCATACGACCTTCTGCGGGCAGCATGAGGAAAAAATTTTGAAAAAAAAATCAAAAAAAAATCTGGAAAAAAAATCTAAAAAAATAAATTATTTTTTACTATGTTAAATTTGACAGTCGTCAAACCATCATTCTGCATGCCCTTCTGTGACGGCTAGGAAACTATCAAATTTACAATAGTGATTTGCTGACATCAGCAGGGGTTGAAAACTCTCTGCCTTCACCATTGAGCGTTTTGATTTTGCAGTCTATCTTCAGAGGACCATAACTTGCTCATTTTAAGTCCTTTGTTCGAGCAATTTTTTTATTATTTTAGGTAGAATTGTTTCAAGATTACTGGGTTGAGATTATTTTCTAGTTTTGGTTTTTGAATTTATCATAAATTGCAGATTTTGATCACTATACCTGTCTAATCCTCTATTTTGCAGCTTCCAAAGCCTTGTACGAGCTCATACGGTAACATGTTTGAGTGCAATTTTTTTTGAAAGTGCATGATTTTTCTTCTACTTTATAAATATGCAATCAATTTTCTAATTTTATGATTTTTCTAATGCTGACCAATCTTTGGCTTTGTGGTTCTTGATGTTTATCTTTGATTAAATCCTAATAGTAGTTTGTAGGACGTTGTAAATGAAGAAAAAATCATAAACTACTAACGATTTTGATGCAAAACGCTTGTCGAAGACTTTGTGTATCTTCCAAAACTATCATGTCTACATTTTGTAATTAAATAACACTTCAGATTTGGTGCTTAGAAAGAATCACTTTGCTTATGTGTTTGAAATGTTCTCTAGATTTTTAACCTAAAAGAATTGCATGAACGTATCCTCTCCCCTTGCATTCGCGGATCTTGGGTGTAAGAGAAATTTATGCAAATATTTTAACATGGCTACCTCCCAAGAGATTTAATAGATTCGGTGAGAGGTATTGCCCAACCAGTAATAGGATAAATCTAAGCCCTTCCAAACCGGTATATAAAAATATCATTGTGATTAATCTCACAATGAATAGGTGTCGATTTCATTATGCCGATAGAAGATCTCCCTCAGTACCCTCGTGGTTCATAAAAAATGTGCAGAAACATAACTTATGTAGGCTGGGAGGCCTCCTTAATAGGGCTAATCTGCCGCATGTATAGGCACCTAAACAGATTCCCTGACTAAATTTTTTTTTCTAGTGACCAAAAATCCCTCTATCTACTAGTGCGGGAGGTAAGAGACCAATTAAGATGTCCCACATATTTGTGGCTCTTAGTACAGATAACAGTCCCTTGGGAAGTGATTACCCTTGGGATTTGAAGCTTGGTGTGCCTAAGAAGTGAGTGCACTATAAGGAGGAGCCCGTGCCTCCAAGCTTCTAAGTTGTCTACTATGAGTAGGCATGGATGAACATCGGTTAAAGTGGGAATTCAACAAATATTGTCATGGCTTACCTAGGTTGTGGTGTGTCTACTCTTTTTACAACAACCATTCTTTTTAATGTGTCTTGCATGAGTGAAACATCAAAAACAAAAACCAAACAATCAAAAGAAACATCAAAATGATCAAAAAACTCAAGATCTGCACTCTTAGGTGTTAAATTGTCAAACTCTTGTCCAAGTTTATGCATCTAGTGTCAAAACTCTGAAAATTAGTTCAATTATTGTCCAAGTTGATATTATGTCGTGAAGGTTCTGCCCAAATTTTCACAAATATGTGTTCTCACAAACATCACTACTAGTTTGTTGTTCACTACAATCTATTGACAGTCTGACTCGCTTGTTGTTTTGAAATCTGACTTTGTTGTGCTAGTTCAAGTGACTTGTTATCTTAATCATCTTTTTCTGCGCTATCCTTATCCTGAGTTGTGAGGGTAGGTTTGTTAACCTTGACTCAAAATTAGATTCGTTGCTTCTCTCTCTCAGTTGGACATTATATCTTTTGTCTTTTGGTCTTGGACTTACTTAGCACTTTAGATATCACTTCAGCACATGTCAGGCAATCAATCGATTCATCATATCATCTCTTCATTCTTCTAAGAAAGCGCATCAAGATAATCTTACAATGTCTAAAAGAAAATGGGCTAAACCTTTTGGTCCTAACAATGAGAAAGAAGAGATTCTTATGGCATATTTATCAAAACAACTTCAAAATTTGAAATCTAAACTCCAAGAATTAAAGGGGGAAAAGGATACAACATCAAACAAATCCTCATTAAGATCAACCTATCCTTTTTTATTTGATCATGATTCTCACATCTCTCCACTTCCTTCAAACATGGAGAAATCTTGGTATGGAAATGTTATCTTTGATCAAGCGAGTGGCTCCAAAGCCCTAAAAGCTGTTGTAAACACCATGAAGTCTCCCTCCAAAGGAAATAGTAACCTCATGAATGAAAAACCTTGGGTTAAATGCAAGAGGTACTTCACTCCTTTGGGACAATCTTATGAATCAGCATTGGAAGAACATCTTGAGCATGATCTCATCACATTACCTCAAGTGAGATCACATGGATTGAAATTCTTTCATACCTATTGTGCATATCATTGACATAATGAGCATAAAACTTCATCTTACCTGGAGTTGAAACATAGAATCAAAGATCTCATAGATGATGGCATAATCGAAGTGGAAAATCCTACTGATTCATCTAATCTCAAGCATGATCAATATCAGGAATCCATGTCTAGAAATGGTTCACATATCACATCTACTTCTTCCACCATTTCTCTATCTCCTAGAGATTCAAAACCAACCACACCATCTCTATCAAAGAATGAACCTAATGATGACTATGTCTACCCTCAAGGACTACCTCTAAAATAGATCCAAGCTAATCAACATACGACTGCAAGTCTTTCTTAGGCTTCAAAGATCATAGAACCAAAGCTTCCATGTGCTTCAATGCTTATCATTCCTACTCAAAATGATACTCTATTATCCTTTCAAGGATCCCTCATGCAGATCAAAAATCTTACCTCATCAGGTTAGAAGTGGGTCCATGTCAAGAGGACAATACACAGTGTGAAGAAACAAATATAAGTAATGATCAAGATCAAGACACCATCCATCATTATCCAATGGTTGACCAAAGTAACATATCTCAAGAGTCTCATGATGATCCTATTATCCCCTTCCATTTCTTCAAAGAAGAAAACCCTCCATCTCCCATGAAAGATCAATATATCCTTTCTACCATCTCTAATGATCGTATTGAAAATCAAGAGAAAAGTACCCTTTCTAAACCATCTAATGATCCTTGTCAAGATGAGATAATCCCATCATCCCCTTGTCATATTCTTCCATGTCCAAAAACCATCATTCCTCAAAATCCCTTACAGAACAATAAATCCCCTCAAGCTTCGGTTTCTCCTATCAAAATTGCTCCTATCAAAGCTGCTCATGCACCTATTTATATAAAGGTGAATTCAAAAGATAAAGCCCTTGGTCATGTAGCTCACTCTAAAGATGTTGATATCTGTTCCACACCTTATCTCCCTCCATTCAAATGTAACCATGTACCTCCAGTATCCTCCAATTCCATTCTTGGTCCCTATATCCCAAAGCCAAAACCATCAAACCTTCCATCTATATTGGGTCCTTATATCCCTCCATCCATCATGCCTATCACTCTTAGCTTGTCATCCACTTACACTATCCCCTATAAAGATCAACAAAGACATGCATCCTTTAATTCTCCCTATCAACCCATCCATATGAACCATCCATATTGGCCCTATTCATCCACACTCCCCAAGTATTTTTGAAGTAATTTGGATGTGCAACAAAGAAATAAAAAATACAAGAATCCACTTACATATGAAGATCACTATGTCCACTCTAATCAACAAGTGATTACAAATAAAAAGGAAATACTCAAGAGACCACAAGTGTCCACTAAGAAAAGAATAATATCAAAGAAAATATGGGTTCCTAAATCCATCATGGAAGAATTGAGTTCTAAATCTAAGAAAATAGTAATGTCAAAGAAAATATGGGTTCCTAAATCCATCATGGAAGAATTGTGTTCTAAATCATCCAAAAACAAAGAAAAATCAAAATCTATGTGGATTTCGAAGTCTCTTCTCAAGGACTTGGATACAAAAAGAAAATCAAAACTTATGTGGATTCAAAGTCTCTCTTAAAAGGCTTGAACAAAAAGGAAATCTAAAATCTGGCATCCAAGCTTCCAAAGTCTTCCACTTCATCTCCATCTAAACATCTCCCATTTTCTAACTCTATTTTGGGTCCTCATGTCTCAAATTCCATTACCTTGAATACTTCACACTCTTCTCCATCCGTCTTGGGTTCTCGGGTACCAAGATCCATATCCACTCATACATCAAAGCGTCAAGCTATTCCATCCATTTTTCCTCCATCCATCCACTACTCTTCAAGGGGTGTGTCAATTTTGATCTTATCAACATTTCCATCTACTTATAAACAAACCCTTCAATACCCTCTCAATTATCCCACACCTATCACCTATCCATCCCTCCCATATTCTTCCATCCCTCTTATCCAATCTATCACAAAATCCTTGGCTACCATCTTCCTTATCCTCCATATCATTACTCTCTACCATCACCCTATCAAAATCTTTGAGCATAATTTTAGTGGCCTTGTCCCATCATAGAATATCCTTCAAAGGAGCACTATCCAAAGACAAATTAGCTTTATTTCCTCCATTAAAAAAAAAAGGAAAAAAAAGTACCTTGGTGAAAACCTGGTAAACAGACACCTTGGTAGAAAAAGTAAAGATAAATCAATCCGTCCTATGGCACTGAAAACCACTTCTTGTGGTGCCTTGGAAAAGTACCATGATGAAAACCTGGCAAATAGGCATCATGCATATATCCTCCTACTTTCACTCCTCACTTGGGGGAAAGTATCTTCCATGTCATCTTATCCATCATATCTTACATCGAGCTAGCCCGGGAGCATCCATGTTCCTTCCAGTGATCGTGACAAGGTTGAGCCTATCCATGAACACACATGTATCATGGCATTCATTATCCTTTCTATCAACCTATTCACTTTCTCTTATCCATGGCACCCTATCATGATTTTTCTTTTCCCAATCCTATCCTTCCTATCTCTGAGCATTCTTATCCTAATCGAAACCATCCACTCATACCCTTCATCACCCCTTATCTTGATTACACTATCATAGCTATATCCTATCCAAAATTGACCCCTTGATCTTTATCAAGAAAAAAAAATGTAAAACAATTTGTCAAAAAAAATTCTTGACATGTCCATTCTTTTGGACCACATGCTTTTCATCACATTAGCTCATTATCCTATATGATATCTAGCACCGCTCCATGATCCTACATTGCTATATTATTTTTTCCCTAGCTTGGGTTAATATTGAGGAGAATTTCCCAGAGGGTAGAATTCATCCTCTTCATCCATCATTGTCTATTTTCCTCATCCATCATCTTTCTAATCCATATTTAATGACCTATACTTTCCTAGACATCGGGAGAAAACCAATGTGATCTTTCTTGAGAATGAACACTTTGGTTCTTCTGAGAACCCAACTAAATTGAAACTGATCCAGAGTCATTGTTAAAGGGAAATCAAATCGGCTTTGTCCTCAATGTATGAGTCGATTCAGTCATCACAACTAGATTTTTTCACCATGGGGAATGGGTCCCCAATTAGATCACATCTGTGGATTACAATAGAGTCAGTAATCTTGTCATTTTTGAAGGAAAACTCACTAGTGACGCAACAAGTATTTCTCAACACCCTAATCAAAAGTGTTTCTTAACACGCATTGGATACCACAAACGTAAACAATAGATCAATAACACTCAAACACATCACAGTCACAAGGATGATGGTGTTTCTCAACACCTCCTACATATACACATTTGAAAACTTTGAAACTACCTTAAGTATGTTGAACTTATATTTGTATGATGTCTGTTTTCATTGATTTTTCGTCAATCTTTTGTTTGTCTATTGCTTGTTGGTATTGTCCTGATGATCCAACAATGTCAAATAAACAATGTGTATGTGATAAGAGCTCCTGCATTAAGGTGGAAAATCCTCACATCCCTCGATCATGTTGACTTTCTTGCTAAGGTGAGGTCAGAACTATCTCCTTGGATTTTATTTCTCTACTTTTTTACACAAGATCGCACTCATGGTTATCTTGACTTTGAATGCCTCGATACTGGTGTACTCTTGCAACATCAACTAGAAACAATGTTTAGGTCATCTTTGCTTGTGTTCCCTGATTCTGACATTATTTTCTCATATCTTATCCAATGAAATACATATTCATAGTCTTATGGTCGCAGTGGCACTAGTGAGGATTGTATCAACTTCGATGTTCCAAAAATGCTCGATGATGAAAAATTTCACTGCTAAAGATTTTATGACTACAACTTAGATTGCATTCATGTTAGTCTTGCATCTGCATTTGCATGATGTTTAAATCTACATAATATCGTTGTCTCTCTCCATTGTGTAGGATCTGAGGTTCTTATTGATTAATCTTCCTTTTGACAAGTGGTCAATTGTGTGTTGATTGACATGAAAATGACACCCTTGGCTAATTTGACTGTCCTGATTCCATTTTCAGGATGGAAATTGAAATCTGAAATCATTTTACTTGTCATTTATGATGTTTTAGTTTTTCAATCAATTTCCCTTGACCACTTGCACAATTAGTCTTCTGGACTCCGACCAATGGAAATCTCTGATACTTTTCTTCCAGTCAATCCATGATTCATACTTTTCGTCAATCCTTGCCACCAATAACTCTAATCAAGTACATATTTTGTCCTAACCACTTGGGACCTATTTCTCATTAGATCAGCTTCTTCTTGCATCGTGTTATCAATCAAATTGCTTCTCATCACTAGGGCACCAAGCCATATTTCAATTTCACTCCTAAGAGGGCAGGATGATGACATCAACATTCTAGTGATCACATCCTCAATAAAAACCAAATCGCTTGGGACATCTCATCTTCATCACATCAAATCAAGTTGAGATCATCTTAAAATCAAAGGCAACCTAATAAATGGTATTATACGGTGATGAATACACTCAAAACCAGACAAGATCAGTCTTATACAAGCTATTTATTATTCAAACCTGATACATTGATCAAATTGGCTTCATCGCTTCAAATCAAGTCAATTTTCTTGCTAATCAAATCTCGTAATAGTAATCAGTTTCATTGCTTCAAATCAAACCGGTTATTCATTCAAACCAATCAAAAGGTTTAAGAGTCCCTGACAGATGTCCATTTTCATCGCTTCAAATCAAACTGAGTATTATTTTTATATATTTTTATCAATCTTCATCCAATCAAGCTCGAAGTCAGTCTCCTTCTTCAAAAGAATGGTTTCGGTGCTTGAAATCAAACTATTCTTGATCTCATCAATAACAAGTCTTTGAATCAATGTGGTGATCGCACATCAATTCAAAGAGAGGCAAATGTAATGACCTAAAAATGGTCACCTAAACCCTAGACCCCTAATTTGTCTTATATCAACAAACCCTAATCTTGATAATTCTAAGTCCTAAACCAAACAAGCAATTCATCAATTTCAAGCTAATCTGACCTAAATCCTAGGTCCTAATTAATCATTGTACTTGATTAATTAACTAATTCCTAAAAATACAACATATTGGCAAATAAACCTTAAGTTAATTATTTAATTGATATTCTAATATATTAATTAAATAAAATTACTAAATTGTCAATAAAATTCAAAAAGGAATTAAATTAATTAATAAAAACAAAATGTGCATTTAAAATCAATTAAATCTTTAAAAATGCATATGATGTCATCAAATTCTTTTTTGAATTAAAATGTGCATTTAAAATGAATTAAATCTTTAAAAATGCATATGATGTCATCAACTGATTTTTTGAATTGGAAATAAATATGTTTTATTTAGTTAACTTAATTTATCTATTTATCATTTTGGAAACAAATTTGTTAATTGAAAATCATTTTGGAAGTTTCCAAAAAGACTAAAGCTTTCGACCAATCAAATTGCTTGCACATGGATTGTTCTTCCTCAAATCAAATCTAAGCCACTCATTTCCTATAATCTCAACTGTCGATTTAGGAGAGATTTTCTATGAAAGAGAGATTCATTTCCTTCACAAAGGATCCCAGTTTTTAGGTAATGTTGTTATGCATTTTTCATTGCTTAAGCTTTCAAGCATTTTAACATTTCATAGCTTTTTGATTGAATAATTTTTAGTTTAATTTAAATCATGCAAACCATAATCTAGAGTACATTTCAATTTGGTTCTTTGAAAAGAACAAAAACATCTTCCATTTGCATATTCATTTTAGAATAAATCATTTAGCTTTCTTTAAATCCTTCATTTAGGATCTAGTGTAGTCATTGTTTCTTGTGATGACCTGAGAGCAAGATTCAAACTCCTATCTAATAGAAGGCAATAGATTGATTTAGGTTAGTTGTTTGTTTATTGTATCCAATTTAAGCTAATCGTGCAATGATCTATTGAAGTGTGTGTGTTTTCCAGCTTGTAGGAAGAAACTCGATCCACACATACATTTATTAGGATTAGGATTCAACATTCTAGTGATCACATCCTCAATAAAAACCCCATCACTCGAGGCATCTCAGCTTCATCGCATCAAATCAAGTTGAGATCGTCTAAAAATCAAAGGAAACCTAATCAATGGTCTTATACAGTGATGAATACACTTGAAACTAGACAAGATTGGTCTTATACGAGCTATAAATCAAATTGGCTTCATCACTTTAAATCAAGTCAATATGCTTGCTAATCAAATCTCTTAACAGTAATCAGTTTGTAATGCCCCGCCAGGGAACCCAGGAGAACTAACCTAAACTTGACACTGAGTTAACTAGATAATTTTTTTTTTTTTATGTTTACAAACAACAATGATAACAATGTGGAAGCAATGAAATGAGATACACGACATACACATAAGAACAACTCATACACAAATAACAATCCTCGAGGGTTCCTTGACGTAGAATCACTTAAGCAAGATAATCTACGAATAACAACTATAAAGAACTAACACAAAGGATACATCAAATGAATCCAATAATATACATCTCATAACCCACATCCTCTGCACATGTCGCAAGGTATGTAGTAATCACTCTAATACAAGTATGATACAACAACTAATACAGGTATCACATCCGATACACTATTACAAGATTACAACTGATATGATAAGATCAAAACCTCTTGAGATAAACATGATGAATACACATGATACAACTCATGAAACTGTACAAGTCTCCAAAAGAGTCAGAAGATATAACTGCAACAAGGATCATCCAAGCAAGAAGAAGAACCATTGGATCTCAATGGTAATAAGAATCACTACCACCCGACTGCGTGGAAACAAAGGTCCACTCCCACCATGCTGAGGAGATAATAACAGGCCCACACACATGGGTATACAACATGAAGACAATCAAGGGTATACAAGCCATCATAAAGAAACACAGGAAGATCCTAGAAGCTTTCTGATCACAACGAGAAAGACTAAAGAAAAGCCATAAAGATGGAAAGATCAAGACAACTGGAAGTCCAAGATCATACAAGGTACATCATCCAAAGATAAAAAGAACATACATAAGATATCCAAAACACCAACATAACCAAATACTGAATCTAAAAGCCAAGTGTCCAAGACACAACCATAAAAGGTAC
>MU227340.1:5991478-6044454 GCA_018584345.1 Thuja plicata | reverse complement strand
GGTAATCGCCAAGTCGCTGGATCCTTATTTCTCTTTTCAAGACTTCACGACAACCCTTTGGTCGCTGAGTCGGGAGATAAGATTAACTTAACCTTATTAAATAGCACATGCCCTTTTCCATTTACAGTGACCTCGCGACATACCTTAATCGCTTAGTCAGAAGGACTTTCTCCCTGGGGCACTTTTATCATGAGACTATGCGACCACCGTAAGATCTTTTCATTTCTCCATCGAACGGCTGTCTTTTAATCGCTTCAGAATTCCACATACCCTTAAAATATCAAGAGACTTCGCGACCGAGGGTAATATGACTTAAGTCTCCTTATCGCTTGATCCTTTTCTTTCATCTAGCGATCACATGACAACCACTAGCTTTCTGACAGATGTCATCTATTACTTCGTCCACTTTATACATTCTGGAAATCTGAGTCATCACTCCTGTTCTGGCGACATCCCGACTGAGGAAAATCACTTAACATGTAATTGTTAGTCGCTGAGTCGTGACTGTTATCCACTAACACCCAAATATCACGAGACCACGCGACTGAAGAAAAGCCTTAACTGTTTGACTGAGCCGATCAAGCGACCATGCGACATGAAGAAAGCACAAGGTCGGGAGACATTTCATTGACTTTCAAAATCTTCTTGCGATCACCCGACTGAGGGTGGGTCCCGTTCATTTTAAAGCTCATAACATGATTATTAAGCGACAACCCGACCAAAGAAAGATCGCTAAGTCTCGAGACACAGATGGAATATTTGATTTCTTCACGAGACTACGCGACACAAAGGGAGAGCTAAGTCGGGAGATCATTTGGAATATGCGCTCTGGGTTATGCGATCAAGCGACTCATCTTAAACTTTTTATATAGCACATGTCTTTAGTGACTTAAAAAGGTAACGAGGAAATATAAAGACATGGCTAAGGGTTTAAAATGCATCGTTTAATATTTGGCCTTAGGGTTTTTTCAGGGTTTATCAGGATTTTGACAAGGAATAAGCAGGAGAACTTGAAAATTTTCAGAGAGCAGGACAAGGAACCAGGCATATTAGCAAAAACACGAAATACAACCAACAGATTCCATAGTAGTTGAAAAGACTCTATACAAGTCTATGATTGGAAAACTCATATATCTTACTCAATCTAGACCTGATATTTCTAATGCGGTTGGCATTGTTGGAAGATTTGCAACTGAACCTAAACAAAATCACCTAATGGCAATAAAAATAATATTTAGATATTTGAAAGGAACTATAGACTATGGTTTATGGTATCCTAATTCAGAGAATATACAACTTTATGTGTATAATGTTGTTGATTGGGCGGGTTGTGTTGATGACAGAAAGAGTACATCAGGCGAAGTAGTAATTCTTGGAAATAGATTGGTCACTTGGATAACTAAAAATTAGAATTGTATCTCTCAGTCAACAACAGAAGCTGAGTATGTTGCAGTAGAAATGAATTGTTCAAAAATGGTTTGGATGAAACAAATGATTAAAGACTTTGGTATTCAGATTGATTATCCTATTGTTCTTCATTGTGACAACAGTAGTACTATCGATATGTCAAAGAACCCTATGATGCATGGAAAGACAAAACACATTGAGATCAAATACCATTTTCTAAGACAAAAAGTTGCAGACAGAGAAGTAAAGTTGGATTATGTGAGCACTAAAGAACAATTAGAAGATATTTTTGCAAAGCCATTATCAAAAGATACTTTTGAGTATCTCAGGGAGAAACTGGGAGTAATTCCATTTCCTGAGTCTGATTAGAATTTGCAGCAAGAACATTAGTCCTTGGTGATTGATGAATGGTTGACTACTCTACTTCTGGAGAAGTACCTATGCCTAATGGTGTTTAAAACCCTTTGCCATTGATGTCAAAGGGGGAATATTAGTAAGGGGGAGCATATACCCTGGGGGAGTATACAGTTAGAAGAGAAAAAACACTAAAGAGGAACTTTTGATGAGGATATTGAGAAGATTGAGTTGATGATATCATATGTTTCCATCAATGTCAAAAGGGGAGATTGTTGGAGATTTTATTATGTGCAAATAATTGATTGTATGTTTGTCATTGATGACAAGATATAATATACAACAATGTTCTATATGCAATTATTAGTACAGATGTTCTGGAGCTATGTGTGCTTATTTCCATGGTGTATACATGTTCTAGATGCTATGTGAATTCATGCCGAGTCATATATGAAGTTTCAATTGAGTTATGTTAATCAGTTATGACAGTTACAAAGACTAAAGACTACCTGTGAAGAATTGACATAATTACATTATTTATTGAGTTGCACCTATCTTTGGGATATGCATGTTTTTATTCATGTTTAGTTATGAGTTAAAGATAATTATCTAAAGGCGCCAAACATGTTCTATCAGAATCGTAAAGTTGGAGTTTATTTGGTGGAACCGACTTTGTGAAGCATCACGTCTATTTAGTTTGGGTTGCGTGATTCTAATCAGGTTGTGTGATTAATGTGGTCAATTAAATAAGTAATTAAGTGACTCCTAAAGCCAACGAAGTTCACATCCTTTGGAGAAGATACGTATAGTAGTTCAATTGATGAACGCTAAGTGTGAATGATAAGAAAAGAGATAGAAAAAGTACATAATAGAATGTTTGTTGTTTAGGGATAGTAGAGACATTTAATTCATCAAGAAAAGATCTATGTGAAGAAGAAGTGGAAGTATACAATACACTAGAACTAATCAATACAACAAGTCTACTCAAATAGTTCATCTATCAGATATAGTGTCTATATGTTCTACTGAAGGTTGCAACCTTCATCATTTTAGCAGTGAGCTTTTGAACAGTGAGTCCTCACCCCTAGCAGGGTTACTTGTAAAAGACTCCTAACAGGGTCTGACCTTTAACCAGGTCTGTGTACTTATTGCATTGTAAAGAACAACTGCTAACAGGGTTGCAAGATCTTCTAACAAGGATAATTATAGTCAAGTACAGTTCTTTGTGGGTGCTAATTCCCACCAGGGTTTTTACCTATTTAGTTTCCCTGTAACCAAAATTTTTGTGTTCTCTATTGTGTTATCTGAATGTGCATTTTCTTTATGTTAATTTATATCTAAGAGAACAAAATAATTAAAATAGCTGATAACTGATTCACCCCCCCCCCTCCTCAGTTATCCTTTGGGACTATTCCAACACTATCTTTTATAAAAATAAACATAAAAGCTTGGAATAAAGAATCTTTTGGGAACATTTTCAGACAAAAAGAAGACATCCAGAGCCAACTCAAAGACATAAATGAGCTCATCCTAAATCAAGGTTTAACTCCACAAGTGTAGGATAATCAGAAAACTCTAACCCAACAGTTAGAGGAACTGCTACACCAAGAGGAAATATTATGGAGGCAAATATCTAGGGAGCTATGGCTAAGGGAGGGGGATAGGAATACCACCTTTTTTCACATGTCTACTAAAGTGAAAAGAAACAAAAATTCTATTTTCAAAATCAAGGATAAACATGGAAATAATCTCACCAAAGAAAAGGATATTCAATTGGAGGTGCTCAAATTTTTTTTTGAGCTCCTATTTGCGGAGGAAGATCCAAATCCCCTGCAACCTCTAAACATATTGAATTCCATTCCCAGTATTGTCTTAGAAATGGAAAACAAGGCATTAATGTCCCTATTCTCCCTGGAATAGGTGAAGTCTACAGTTTTTTCTATGAATGGAGATAAGGCCCCACTCCTAGAAGTTTTGACTCCCCTCTTTTTCAAATATTCTAGGAGTTCATGGGCCCTAACATCCTAAAGACTATTGAAGAATCAAGAAGACATTCATGCATGTTTAAATAGTTTAAAAACACATATATCACTCTCATTCCCATGTTCCAACTTCCTTCTTCCTTTGCAGACTTCTACCCAATCTCCCTATGTAATACTATATACAAAATCTTCTCTAAGACAATGGCCACTCGGTTAGGTAAGTTGATCCCAAAAATAATCTCAAAACAACAAGGTGGCTTTGTCCCAGGGAAAGATATTGTAGAAGGGGCCTTAATTTCCCTTGAAGTGCTACATTCCATTTAGAAAGAAGGCCTTCTGACCATGATCCTCAAGTTGGAAATTACTAAAGAATATGACATGGTTAATTGGAAGTTTATAAGACTAATCATGGGCAAAATGGGTTTTGAGAAAAGTGGAAGAAATGGATCATGTATTGCATCTCGGGAGAAATTTTTTTGGTTATGATCAACGAAACCCCATGTGGATATTTCTCGTCACCTCAAGGAGTCAAACAGGGGGACTCCCTTTCCCCTTTTCTCTTTATCATCTTGGTTGAAGGGCTGAGTAGACTCATATCTTACAAAAGATTTGTGGGCTTGTGGGAAGGCATTTATATCCTTCAATCTCATCTAGCAATCACACATACACTTTTTGTTGATGACCCTTTTTTGTTTGGTAAAGGAAATGTCAAGGAAGCCAAAAACATCAAGAATACACTCTCAGAATATTGTGAGGCGTTAGTTCAGAAATTAAACATGGTTAAATCTAAAATATTCCTCTTCAATATGAATCCCAAAGCCTCGAGAGTAATTAGGAAAAATTTTGGGTTCCTGGTAGCTAAAACCCCATGTAACTATCTTGGCATTCCATTCTTCCAAGGTAAATCAAAGATCACATTTTGGGATGGAGTCATGTCTAGTATCAAAGAGAGAATAACTCCATGGAAATCCATATGGATCTCTTTAGCAAGTAGAATATTATTGGAAAAATATGTCCTTAACTCGATCCCTAACTACATCATGACAATTATTCTTTCCCCTTCTAGAGTGATGAAGAGAATCACAAAATGACTAAGGAATTTTATATGAAAAGGTAACATGGATGAAAAGAAGAAGGTCCTCCTGGTCTCATGGAAAACATTTTGTAAAACCAAAGATAATAGAGGCCTAGGATTCCAAAGAATACTAGAAAGAAATTTGAGCCTTGGTGCAAATTTATTGTGGAAGATGTATGAGTGCCCACATAGTCTATGGGTGAAGCTCATTAGAACCAAATATCTTGATTCAAATGACCCGACTAGAATATTTTCACTTACTAATCCTCGCATGGGGTTAGTTATATGGGACTTCATTGTAAAAAGCAGAGGCATCATACTTCCACACCTATCTTGGGTTATTAATTCATGAAATCAGGCCCTTTTCTAGTAGGACTCATGGAATGGTTTTCCCCAATTATCCACTTACCTAAATCTCTGACAAGCTAGAATTATTTTGGAATAGCAGCAGGCGGTGACAGTAGAAAATTATTTTATCTTCAATGAAGGGAGAGCTAAGTGGAAGGATCTCTCTCTTACCCATAGATATATCAGAGAGATAAGTATAAGAAGATATTCTTAAAGGAAGTGTTTCCTATCTATAAATGGTACACTGGACAAGCTGATTTGGACAAAAAGAAATTCAGGTAGCTATTCAGTTAAAGAGGGATATAAATCATTAGTTACAAGTGCTAATACTACTAATCATATCCTAAAGTTTGTCTGGCATAATGCTATTCTTCCTACAATTAGGGTATGTGTATGGTTAGCCATTCAAGATAGGATCTTGACCAGAGCACACTTTAAATGCCTTGACATCTTGGACACATTCAATTGTCTTCTTTGTGAGAAAAAGATGGAGGATTCCAATCACCTCTTGGCAGAGTGTGATTTTTCTTAGGAAATATGGAAATAGACTCTAAATAAGCTCGGGTGGCAAGGTCCCCTTCATACCATACTTCATTAGATTCTACAAAAGTGGCCTTTACCACATACAGAGACATTCTTTTCAGTAATCTGGCAAGTAATTCTTGATGCAGTTGTGTGGTTATATGGTGGGAGAGAAACAAATTAATCTTTAGAAAACAGAAGGCTTCGGTGGCTCAGGTCTGCACACTGGTGGAGAAATATGTTTCAAAAATGGTAAATGCTCATGTTTCCAAGGTCAAGTCATTATCTTCTCCATTTTCATCTTCTGATAACACAATTCTAAATAGGTGGAAACTTATTTCTATCTCGTTCAAAGGGGTCCTTATTGGGAAGATGCCAAAACTACAGGCTAGGAAAGACATTAAATAGACCCCCCCGGATGCCCAATTCTGTAACCTAAATTTTGACAACGCTTTTAAAGAGAACCCTAGGGAATTAGGAGCTAGTTTTGTGATAAGAAGGGAAGACAAATCCATCTTGGCAACTGCTCACTGTAGGCTTCCAAATGGGTCAATAACATGGTCAAGGCAAGGGATATCCTTTTGGGGTGAGGTTGGCCCTAATATTAGGTGTTGCTGACCTTCATGTAGAAGGAGACTCCCTTCTAATAATATTCTCCTTAAATACCAGATCTATAGTAAATTGGGAAATCCAATATGTTCTCCAAGAAGTGGTGAAGCTTCTCTCTCATTTTTGTCTTAGACATTATCTTATTATTATAGGGAAGCAAACAATGTTGCTGAAAGGCTTGCAAATCTGGGACTGGAGGGGGTTGAGGGGGACTGGGAATCAAATTTTATATCAGTTCAAGGGAACAAATTTATGGATTTTCTTAAGGAGGAATGTCGATGGTAGCATGTGCAAGGGGCCTCAAATGTCAATAAGTTGAGATGTTTTGTGATCATCAATGCAATATTACATCAAGTTGTAAGCAATTGGGATATATGTGAGGATATCCAATTTTCACATAAGGGAAAATCCTTCTATAGCACATTTATGCTCCATCGAAAAATGTGCATGGCCAAAATTTCCTTCCTATGTGGGTGATGAGGTCTGCATATGTCATGGCATCCGACATGGAGATAGAGCACATTGGAAAGGAAAAACAAAAATTTTCCTTCTTCCTAAGGTAGTAAATTTGCATGGTGTAGATGAAGGAAGGGAAGATTATGAAGATCACCAAAGTGTGTCACTTTAATTTGGTTGCCCTCTTAATCATTGTGTGTAATCAAGAAACTTACGCCATAATGGGCTATTAAAACTGTAGCCCATCCCTTCATTTGCAAAATTTTCATTCACAGATTGTATGATTTTAGGTATCTCTATTTTCTAAACATGGATTATTGATGGCTAAATATGTGTATCTCTATTCATCCAAAAGAATGGGAATGCCCATTATTAGGTCTCTACCTAGGTCATCATATGAAGGTAGCCTTGAAAGTAGTCCCAGGTGACATTCTGGAGGCAATAAGAAACATTATTGGTGACGACATCCTACTACCTGACGCTCCCAGACATATTCTCCATTCTCAGGCTGTCTCAATTTTCTTATCAAATTGGTACGATATGATCCTTGACTATAGGTTGTTCAAGAATATGACATATTTTATAGTCAAGGAAGATTTTGTCTCGGAGGAGGAACTCCATGATGTCATTATGTGCTACTCCATTAAGGGCTCAAACACATGGATTGGACGCCTTTTCCCTCCAACCCATTTAGAAAACAAAAAGGAGATTGTTCGTTTGTATGACATCCTAAAGTTGGTGCTCGAAGGAAGAGATTTACAACATCTAAGGAGGGAAGTTGTCAAATTTATGGATCTTCTATCGAGCAGCATCATTGCCAACGCATTCCTCCTATTTGATAATCTATCTCTGATACTTGAATATGTGGAGAACACAGGTGTGATGGCCTCTTCCCCACCTTTCACCCCTCAATTGCCTTGGGAAAATTCATCCCAATCATCCAGAAATGAGCGGGTTTCAAGCAAGGGAAGAGGTATGTTGCGCGGCCACTAGATCAATTTCGACAGACTTTTCCTTAGTTTTTGTTCAGCTTGAGGGTATATGGAACCTTCCTTTTAGTTTCAAGACATAGACAACATCTTAAAGTTCTGTGCAAATCAGATTTTGCTGGCAGCATTTTGGTTTTTCACTGTATCGGATGGGTAGTTTTGTTCAAATGCTTCATTGGCCTGTTTTGACAAGAATATCTCTATTTAATTTTCATATTCAGTCTTTAGCTATTAAGGTTGATATAATATTGGTTGTAATTCTGGTCTGAATGGAATATTTTTTAATATTTTGGATATCACATCCAGGGGCTGGGATGGGGGGTTTTCTTCCCTTCTTCTTTCCCCCTTGAGCTCCGTTTGAAGCAGTGTACTAATTTTATTAATACATATAGTGTCTCTGCCATTTTCCCCCAAAAAATATTAATTAAATAAAATTACTAAATTTTCAATAAAATTCAAAAAGGAATTAAATTAATTAATAAAAACAAAATGTGCATTTAAAATCAATTAAAACTTTAAAAATGCATATTATGTCATCAACTCTTTTTTTGAATTAAAATGTGCATTTAAAATCAATTAAATCTTTAAAAATGCATATGATTCCATCAACTAATTTTTTTGAATTGGAAATACATCTGTTTTATTCAGTTAACTTAATCTTATCTATTTATCATTTTGGAAACAAAGTTGTTAAATGAAAATCAATTTGGAAATTTCCAAAAAGACTAAATGTTTCGACCAATCAAATTGCATGCACATGGATTATGCTTCCTCAAATAGAATCTAAGAAACTCATTTCCACTAATCTCGACCGTCAATTTAGGAGAGATTTTCTATAAAAGAGAGCTTCATTTCCTTCACAAAGGATCCCGGTTTTTTGATAATATTATTATGCAATTTTCATTTCTTAAGCTTTCAAGCATTTTAACATTTCATAGCTTTTTGATTGAATAATTGTTACTTTACTTTCAATCATGCAAACCATAATCTAGAGTACATTTCAATTTGTTGCTTTGAAAAGAACAAAAACATCTTCCATTTTCATATTCATTTTAGAATAAATCATTTAGCTTTCTTTAAATCATTCATTTAGGATCTAGTATAGTCACTATTTCTTGCAATGACCTAAGAGAAAGATTCAAACTCCTACCTACTAGAAGGCAATAGATCAATTTAGGTTAGTCATTTTTTTATTGTATTCAATTTAAGCTAATCATGTAATGATCCATTGAAGTGTGTGTGTTTTGCAACTTGCAAGTAGAAACCCATTTCCACGCATGCACATAGAAATGAGAGCCAACCTTGAGTTTGAAGAAGGATGAGGACCTATATCTAAATTGAATATACATTGAAGTACAATATGAGGTCCTACCATAAGAAACACACTAAAGTAGGCTCAAAATGGTCCCAAAATAAGAAAAAATTAAGTCCTTACTTTTTAGGACAATACATTTGGTCCCCACTTTTGCGAGAGTATAAGATAAGCTCATGAGAGAGAGAGAGAGAGAGAGAGAGAGAGAGAGAGAGAGAGAGAGAGAGAGAGAGGACATAATCCCCCAAACCAAGGATCTTAATTCCACATCCATGCATAAGGGCACAAAAACAAAGCAAAAAGAAAAAGAAAGAGAAAAGACAAAATACACGAAAAGGGGTTAGTACTGTAGACACCTAAATTTGATTACATAATTAAGTAATCTTATTTAGTTCTCTCCTAAGGCATTGATAATTAAATATCCTATATTTATTTAATCCATGCTATCCCCCTATTTAATTAACTATAGTAAAATTAATTATCTAAATGACAACCCATGGTCTGATAATTAATTAAATCCCCCTTTCCTCTTTTAGTTTAAATAAATAGACTTATCTATTTAACTTAATTCACTTTATCCTATTATCCCAATTGTGATTAAATAATAATTTTTAATCTATTTGATCACATGGCTCCTAACTTTAACCCTCACATAGCCTTGCATCTTAACCTAACCCAACCACTTAACCCATGATCCTAACTCAAGCGAACCCATTCGCACATACTAACCTCTCTTAATTAGCTAATTAACATTGATTAACTAATTATCCTTTCCATTCATTCTCTCTCCTCTGATCACATCCTCCTAATCCTCCCAATTGCCTACTAATAATCCTTAATCCCTGCCTAAACACTCCCTAAACATTTGCACAATACTAGTCCAAGGATTAAGAAACCCTAAGCGCTCCCTAAGGTCAACCGAAGTCACATCCTCTCTAATAAAAAAAAAAATGCATTTAAGTATTCCTTAAATGATCTTACATTCATCTTACACACTCCATCTATTGTTAGGAATAAGGTTTCTCAACCTTGGATAATTCCTATTCTCATTATTTTTTTTGTAAAATGTATTTCTTGCAAATAATGTAATTAAGTGTGAGTGTACATGTCTAGCTGGCATGTTTATGTGTCACTCCACTTGATGTGTTGGCATCTTGAATTGTGTGTAAGGAGATCATGGCTGAAATGGTTATGATGGATTCCTATGACATGTAAGAGCTATTTCTAGAAGGTTCTATGATGGGTGAAGACATGCAATGACATGTGGAAACTGATAAAGTCGAGTACTATACAGTCTTCCACAATCATGTTTAGGGTTCCTATTTTCCCGAAGAATGGTAAAACCCTAGTGTGGCTATCTTTGGAAGTTTCCCTAAAAAGGAAAGCGCATGATATAAGCATTTTTTAGGGTTGCAGACATATATAGAAAAAGAGTGTATTGTTGGTATGGTCGGGTGCTACTAGATTAGTTTTTGTGTGTCGATTGTCTCCTGAAAGAACTTGCATTGCAAGTGTGTTGTAACTGCTATGTTGAAGATAATACATTGTGTAGGTTTTGGAGTGCTAGGGTTTTTACCAAAAGGTTTTCCCGAGGGCAAATCATTGTGTCATTCTCTATTTTCTGTATGCATGGTATATGGCTGAAATATCTTTGTTAAAGTAGTTAACAAATCTGAAATTGTAAGGATTTAAAAGAATTTGCACAATACTTTCCTTTAGAGATTAGTGTAGAAAGTTGTTTCTACACCTGAGTTTCCTTACAAGAGGTATCAGAGCCTGATCAACTTTTGATCCTAGTTTTTGGGTAGGGTTTTTTGAGCTAATCTCAAGTTTAGTGGGAGTGTTTTGTGTAGAGCATTCTGAATCTTATTTGTATATTGAGATGGCAAGTTCCTCATACAGTAGAATTGAGGAGGAGAAATTTAATGGCACTAATTTTGAGTTGTGGAAACTCAAGATGGAAGACATGCTTGAAGACCATGATCTATGGGAGGCTACTTCAATTGATGTGAGACCTGCAGTGATATCTTAAGCAGATTGGGAGATCAAGTATCAGAAGGCTAAGGGTCTCATCAGACTCTATCTAGGAGATGTCGTTCTTCTGAATATTCTTGATGAGACTACTGTAAATTATTTGTGGAAATGTCTTGGGTTTGTGTATCAGGACTAATCTCTGGTGAATAAGTTGTTCCTGAGAAAGAATTTTTATTATTTAAGAATGGAGTAAGGTGGATCCGTAACTGATCATCTCAACGTATTCAATTTATTGATTGCACAGTTGGCATCATCTGGTGCCAAGATCGAGGAGGAGGATCGATGTATGACCCTGCTTTGTTCCTTGCCAAATTCGTGGGACCATCTTGTGATGGCTCTTAGAAGTACTATAGTCACATTCCATATGGATGATGTGGTGTCTTCACTGCTATCTAAGGAGATGCGAAGAAAGACTTCAGATTCGTCTAAGGAAGCCCTTGTTGTTTGTGGGAGATCCAATGACAAAGGAAAGCAGAATGACAATAAGTAAAAGAAGGGAAAATCTAAATCCCGTGGGAGTTCTAAGGCTCCTAGAAATTCCAAGGTGAAAAGTTGGAACTGTGATAAATCTGGGCACTTCTGAAGGGACTGCAAAGAACTAAAGAAGAAGAAGAAAGGCTCAGATTCAACTTCTAAAAAATATCAAGAAGATGGAGATGCTTTTATTGCATCTTTGGTAGCCCATGCATTTGATGATGTGTGGTTGGTAGACTCAGGTGCTTCTTTTCACATGACCTCTCATCAAAATTGGTTCTCAAAATATGAAGAGTTTGATGGTGGAAAGGTGTACTTGGTTGATAATTCTCACCTAAAGATAGTTGGACGCCAAAGGGTCACTATCAGATTTCCTGATGGATGAGTAAAGGGAATCAACGGAGTTATGCACATTCTGGGTTTGGCACAAAACCTATTATCTGTAAGTATGTTGAATGATGTAGGTGTGCAAGTTGTCTTTTCAAAAGATGGATGCAAGATGATGAGAGGTTCTATGGTGCTCGCTAAAGGTACTAGGAGAGGTACTTTGATTTAGCTTGATGCATGCATTTCTCAGTGCAATAGTTCTTCTATTTCAAAGAAGAGAGCGGCTATCACTTCATCCCCACCATCTGAATGAGTAGTAAAGAAGACTGTGGCAATGGGTTTCGATGTCAATGCAGTAATTGTACCTAAGGGTGCAAACACTTTGAAAGGCAAGCTTCCTGCAGAAAAGACAATGTTGTGGCATATGAGATTTGGTCATATTGGTGAGAAGGGTCTTAGGACCTTGAAAACTAAAAATATCATCGAGGGGCTAAATGATTGTAATCTCAAATTTTATTTTTGTGAACACTGTGTTTGTGGTAAGCAAAATCGTGTTCAGTTCTACTCTAGTTCTCATAGGTCTTCTAGACTTTTAGATCTTATTCATTCTGATGTATTTGGTCCTGTAAAAGTTCCTTCTATCTCCAGTTTTGTATATTTTGTATCTTTTATAGATGATTATAGTAGAAGGACTTGGATATATTTCTTGAAAAGTAAGACATAGGTTTTTAGTTGGTTCAAGGAATTTAAGGCTCTTGTGGAGAATCAGACTGGTAAAAGAATCAAGTGTGTGTGAACTGATAATGGTGGTGAGTTTTGTTCCATAGAGTTTGAACAGTTCTGTAAAGAACAAGAAATTGAGACACATAAGACAACTCCTTACACCCCGCAGAAAAATGGAGTTGTAGAGAGAATGAACAAGACATTGATGGAGAACGCTAGGAGAATGCTTAGTGGAGCTAGTTTAGAACAAAGGTTTTGGGCCAAAGCTATGGCCACTGCTTTCTATCTAGTTAACAGATCTCCTACATTAGCTCTTGTTGGTAAGACACCCATGGAGGTGTGGTTTGGTAAGAAGCCTTCAACTAGACATCTTTGTGTTTTTGGTTGTGAAGCTTATGCACATATTCCAAAGGAGAAAAGATCTAAGTTGGAAAAAAAAGCTGTCAAATGTATTTTCATCAGGTACAGTGTTGGTGTGAAAGGATACAAGCTTTGGGATCCTGTGACTAGTAAGTTGTTGCATAGTAGAAATGTTATTTTCAAAGAGCTAACATCTTCTCCTATTGTGCTACAACCAAATGAAAAAGAAAAGGAAAAAAATGTTCATTTTCCTCCTACCCCTGAAAAGACTGAACAGAGAGACCATGCTGGGTCTAATAATGAGGAGAGTTATAGGAGCTCTGATAGTTCAGAAGAAGAGGAAGAACAACCTCAACCTCAGCCCTTGAGGAGATCCACGAGAGAAAGAAATCAAATAGAAAGGTTTGGTTATTCTATGTTAGATTCTAGTTGTGCTTTTTCTTTGATTACTAACACTGATGAGCCTAGATCTGTGAAAGAGGCTTTGGGCATGGAAGATGTAGGTTCCTGGATTGCGACTATGGATGATGAGATGGCTTCATTGGAGAAAAAAAAAAATTGGGACCTTGTACCTTTGCCTAAAGGGAGAAAATTTGTTGGCTGTAAATGGGTGTTCAAGAAGAAATTATGTGCAGATGGCAGTGTTGAAAGATACAAAGCTAGATTGGTTGCAAAGGGGTATTCACAGGTAGAGGGAATAGATTATGGTGAAATATTCTCTCCTATTGCAAAGTTGACATCCATTAGATTTATATTATCTCTTGCTGCATCATATGATTTAGAGATAGAATAGATGGATGTGAAGACAACTTTCCTTCATGGTGATTTGGAGGAAGAGATTTATATGTCACAGCCTGAGCACTACATTGTTAAAGGTAAAGAATCCTTAGTTTGCAGATTAAAGAAATCTCTATATGGTTTGAAGCAATCTCCTAGGATGTGGTACCTTAAGTTTGATGCCTTTGTGTTTTCAATTGGATTTGTAAGATCAAAATCAGATCATTGTGTTTATTTCAGAGTTGAAAATGACTGCCTTCTTATTGTTGCATTATATGTTGATGATATGTTTCTGTTTGGGAAGGGTAAGGGTATGATTTCTGATTTTAAATCTCAGTTGTCAGCATAGTTTGAGATGACAGATCTTGGGGCAGCAAGGTACATCTTGGGTATGGAAATCAATAGAGACAGGTCTAATAGAAAACTTTGGTTGAGTCAGAGTAAGTATGTGAAGTCTGTGTTGGATAGGTTCAGCATGGGAGATTGTAGTCCACTATGTGTTCCTGTTTCAGTGGGAACAAAGTTATCTGTAGATGATTGTCCAAAATCTCCTAGTGAGGTGTAGGACATGAGTAGATTACCTTACGCTAGTGCAGTTGGTAGTCTTATGTATGCTATGGTTGGTACTAGACCAGACATTGCCTAAGCAGTGGGAGTCCTGATTTGGTTTATGGCTAACCCTAGATGGGTACATTGGGATGTAGTTAAGCGAGTATTCAGATATTTGAGGGGTACATCAAATTAGTCCATATGTTACCATGGTAACTATTCTAGATCTTTGCATTCAGTTTATATTCATGGGTTTGTGGATTCAGTTTGGGAAGGTGATATTAACATCAGGAGATCCACCAGTGCTTATGTGTTCACTATGTTTGGTGGTGCCATCAGTTGGATGAGTAAGTGACAACCTATGGTTGCTTTGTCCACTACCAAAGCTGAGTACATGGCTGCTACTCATGCTTGTAAGGAAGCCATTTTTCTTAGGAGATTGTGTTCTGATGTCGGTGTTGATGTAGAATAGATTACTATTTGGTGTGACAGTCAGAGCGCTATTTTCCTTGCGAAGAATCCAACTTTCCATGCCAGAACGAAGCACATTGATGTGCAGTTTCACTTTGTGAGAGATATGGTGGAAGATGGAAAGGTAAATTTGGAGAAGGTAGATACCGTGAAGAATGTTGTAGATGCATTAACGAAACCAATGGGCACTACAAAGTTCAAATGGTGTTCAGAGTCTATGGGTCTTTTGGCCTATAGCGGTTAGTTCCTGTTATGTTCCTATTTCTCTTACAAGGTGTTCGACAAGTGGGAGAATGTTAGGAATAAGGTGTCTCAACCTTGGATAATTCCTATTCTCATTATTTGTTTTGTAAAATGTATTTCTTGCAAGTAATGTAATTAAGTGTGAGTGTACATGTCTAGCTGGCATGTTGATGTGTCACTCCACTTGATGTGCCGGCATCTTGAATTGTGTGTAAGGAGATCATGGCTGAAACGGTTATGATGGATTCCTATGACACGTAAGAGCTATTTCTAGAAGGTTCTATGATAGGTGAAGACATGCAATGACATTTGGAAACTGATAATGTTGAGTACTGTACACTCTTCCACAATCATCTTTAGGGTTCCAATTTTCTCAGAGAATGGTAAAACCCTAATGTGGCTATCTTTGGAAGTTGCCCTAAAGAGGAAAGTGCATGATATAAGCATTTTTTAGGGTTGTAGATAGATATAGAAAAAGAGTGTATTGCTGGTATGGTCGGGTGCTACTGGATTAGTTTTTGTGTGTCGATTGTCTCCTGAAAGAACTTGCATTGCAAGTGTGTTGTAACCGCTGTGTTGAAGATAATACATTGTGCAAGTTTTGGAGTGCTGGGGTTTTTACTGAAAGGTTTTCCCCAGGGTAAATCATTGTCTCATTCTCTATTTTCTGTATGTGTGGTATATGGCTGAAATATCTTTGTTAAAGTAGTTAACAAATCTAAAATTGTAAGGATTTAAAAGAATTTGCACAATACTTTCCTTTAGAGATTAGTGTAGGAAGTTGTTTCTGCACTTGAGTTTCCTTACATCTATCTCTTACATTATTGTCCCCTCTCACATCTCCCAAAATGGTCACATTCCCCCATTCTTCCAAATCTCTCAACTTGTGACACTTGTCACAATGAGAGGCATTTGAGAAATCACAATCCATGTGCACTCTCTCAAATGCATCTCCACCCTTCCTCAAGTTTTCATCTTGACCATCCATTCTACCTCTCTTTGGCCTATAAATTGAACCCTCCACTCCTTCATTTTCATCCACAATTGAAGCAAAGTCATAACACCTATTTGAAGAACAAAATTATCATCCATAACACCATAATGTCAAAATCTATCCTTATCCATGAAGCTTGAGCAACACATTTGAGCACACATCCCTCAACATTGGACAAATATACACATCAACGAAAACTTCTTAGGTGCTTGAGGTTTGCATTCACATTTGAATTCTTATGCTTTTTTTTGTCTAATCTAAAGGTTGTAATAGTTTAGTTTGTTGAGTTTTTTAAATTGTTATTACATTCCTTATCATACTATTTTATTACATACATTTTGGCATGCTCCGTGCAACCCACTTCACAGGTTATTTTCTTCATTTCTATCATATTGTTTTAGAAACAAATTACTAAAAAATAATGTTTTTATCATTTGAGTACTTTTTTGCAAGGATTTTGGTGTTTGCAGGTCAAAAGAGAGAATAACTGGTGGTCACATTCCCAGTGGAATCCTCATTTATCACACAAATATAAAACTTGTAACTTGGCAAGATCGTGGGAACATAAGGCAGAAATGCAGTTAAACTTGGTAGGATTGTGAACCCATAGACTGGTCTTCTGTCTCCAGCAGAGACCTATTTTTTCTCTATCTTCTATCTTTCTCCTTCTTTCACTAGTCAGTAGGAATGTGGTTTGACTATATGGGAATGTCCTCTCACATTTTTACACACTAAGGCTTTAATTTTGTATGGATCAGTCAACTGTCAAAATTCAAAACCCTGTGGAATCGTTATCTAGCATAACATGATCACACAAACAGTCTACAAGATCGCATGTTTCTGACCAATTATTTTTCTATGTTTTTCAGGTTAGTGGGATTTTAGGTACGGATGGTGGGATCACTGTCTAAAATTTATTAAAAAAAATATAATTAACTCATTGTGATTTGGTGCTATAAATTGTACTCATACTTAGTTTTGGTGCACTAAAACAAACAAAAGGTTGAAAAGAACCCTCAAATAAATAAAAAATTCTTCAATTTGGGTTTTAAAAGTCAAATAAATATTCTTGAATGCTTAAGGGTCAAATGAACAATGCAATGACAACAAAAAAAAACTTCAATTTGGGTTTGAAATGAACTCATACAATCTTGAATGTTAAGAAATTAAAACACATATTTTTGACAAACCATACTTGCCTCTTCAAAGAATTGTCATTTACTTTCCAAAAAGAATAAAAAACCTTTCATGATAATCATTAGGGTTTGATGTCATAGATAGGAAACACCTAGATAATTAATTGCCAATTTGGAAAGAATGGGTTCTTGGTGTGTTTTAAAGATTTCTTTTTAAGACTTCTTTAGAGCTATCTTAGTTTCATTTGCAAATCCTTGATAAACTAAGTGATGTAATATAAGTAGCTTATATTTTTATCCATTCTACTTTCCTTCATGGACCTTGGGTGGCGAGAATGGTTATTTTTATTATTTTACTTCTAGCGAGGCTTGGCTGGAGGGTTCATTTCCTGTTTAGAGAATGACCTCAAACTAGTAATCCCTTCAGCCGGTGTATAAACAAGACTCTAGGAAAACCATAGTCTTATCTTCTCAAGCTCACACAATGTGTGTTGATAGTATCCCACACTAGCTGAATATCCCTAGCATATCAACATGGTCAACTAGGCTCTTAGGTGATTCACATGCATAGAAACTGATTGGGAGGATGCCACGAATCTTACTAGAAGCCATTAAAACTAGTAGCCTACCCGATTCACCTCCCAAATATTAATAATATTTGTTCAAGGAGGATAGAAACCTCCCCAAGATACTCACACATTCATGCCACCTGGAGCATTTGAAGTTGGCTAATACAACATTGATTGGCCCATTGTGCGGTCTTGAGTGGTCATATTCTAATTATCTCTCGTTTGTGTGCCTTCATTTTTGAGAAAATATTTTCAAGGCTAAGCCGATTCCTTAAGGTAGAAAATATTTGTGTGTGTCTTCAAAGATACAAAACTTGTGAATTTTGTTTTCAGAACATACACATTTGAAGGTGCAATTCTTTTGCCAAAGAGATCAAATTTGTGTTATCCTCGCAAGGTTTTTTTGTCCCTTGCCAGATTGCTTGATGACTTGTCCCAAACACAACCATATTCAATTTTTTTTCCCAAATTAATCAAGGTAAACCTACCACAGTCACTATTTAGCTCACAAAATCCAAACTTTACCATTATCACCAAACTTTTGGCCTCCTGAAGAACTAAGAACCAAGCTTGAACATATGTCTGATTTAGGGAAACGTGTAAGAAAGTGAAAGGCCAACTACCTCGTGCATACAGAGAGAGAAATACCACTAATCAAGAGGCCAAAATGTATCAACACATTTTGAAATCACTCCAACAAGAAATCCAAGAATGTGATAAATACAACAAGATCCTCTTCAACAATAAAGTATCGCATTTTATGGGAAAGTATCATTTTAACCATGCCTTTTTCAACTTTGAGAGGTACAACTAGTCATCACATAGTGAGCCTATCCATTCACTCTTCTTCATCATGAAGATTTGAATCCTACTCCTTTCATTTAGGTCATCCTTAGTCATCCTATTTAGGTAAGCACTATGCAATCAATAAAAAACATCTCCCACATCCTTGTGAATTTCTTAGAGCCTACATCTTATCAAACTCATCCTTTGGATTTAATCCTTGAATAAGCATTGTCTAGGATAGCCTATTTTTTCCTTGTAACCTCATCACCTTGATCTAAAGGCTAGTTTACATTGAAAAAAAAATTATCCTCCCAAAGACCATCAGTCTATCTTAGGTTCACTAAATGCATCCATATGAGCCTACATTAGGTAAAGAAACTCACTTTCCATCTGGTACCATGTCATCCATTAGGTCCCTAGGACATTGTCACCCTTTTTCATCATCATCATCATCCTTAGGTATCATCAACACATTTCCACATCAACTCCTAAGTCTCTCATCAACATCCAAAGAGAATCAATCATTCATACATTTTAGGTCATTCATTTCATTCCACTTGAAACTTGATTGATGAATAGGAAGGATATGGACCCTAATATTGCCTCTGGTTTATCTAAACCAACACTTGATCAACAACAAGCCATGGTCTCCTTAAACCCCTGATAGAAAGTAAAAATTGAACATGTATGGGTTGATCTTGATGAGATCCCTACCACAAGCTCCATGGAAGCTTTCATGAGTTACACCAGACATGCATGTATGGTTAGTGCCATCGTAGGCCAAAATTATAATACCATCCTTTCTAACTTCCAATGTGAGGGTGCCCCCATTCCACTTGGACTTATGGAACCCCATATAGATTGTCCCATACACATCCCAGGAAACATGTTTTAACCCATGATAGAAAAAATATTTGATCCATGCCTAAAACCACCCTAAATCACCTTAGTTATACCCCATTTACTCCAGCCAACCACCACCTAACCCATAGTGCACACTAAAACATAGTCAACCCCATTCTCCATTATGGGGGCTTTATCTCCTTATCTTCTGCCACCTCCAACATCTCAACCAACCCAGCATGCCGCTACGCACACCGTACAACCTACCATTAACCAATCATCTTCTACCCATCTTGTTTCTACTCAACCAATTGTCCCACAAGCACTAGCTACACAATCCATGGCTACTTTGGTGATAACATCATTACCTCCCCCAATTCCTCCTCCACCATAGTAGTACCTGCAATTTACCAAAAACATGTCACCTATGTGAGCCTTTAACCAACATTTATTTTGTCAAGGTCCTAAATTCCACGCCCAACCGATAGTACCATCCCAAATTGATTTGACACCCCCACCAACAACCTAGCATCCAAATGCAACCCTGGGCACACACTTCCCAACAAGCCTCCCAAGCCACTCAAACCTTAAAAGAAGCCACATCATCTACTTGGCACTATTCCCAGGAATCTTTACAAGCCCTTGGATTTCCTACTCATTCGCACATGACAAACCCTCCTACCTCCCAAGCGCAGCACTGATTCTTCAATCCCTTCGGACAACCAACCCAACCTCAACAACTTACATTCACCAATTACTTAGTCATGCCGCCATTCACAAGAATGAAAACTATACCACCTCCTCAAAAAACCAAGTCCTTCCACATAAATCAACTACCTTGCTCCACCCTCCAGTGGAATTAACCCAAAAAACACTTATCCATCCTATGGTAGGGCTAACAGAAAACCAACCTATTTGGGCTAAACCTACACTTTCCTAGCCTACAAAGTGCCACAACAGGCACAACTCTTCTATCAACAACCTTCACAATCATAGAAAACCTTACCTCCACTCTCTCAATGACATTACACCCAATAGTAATAGAAAATACCCCATTGCAACCCTCTTACACAACTTTCCAATCTCCTTATCATACTCCTCATTATCCCTCACAAAGTCCTTCATATTCCCTAACACTATTTGACCCATACCAAGCACAAAAATCCAATGTAATGGGGGTACCCACTCCACTGCATGTAAACTCACAATGGGAAGAAATGAAGAACACTCTTAAGGAGCTCCGTGCAAGGAGTAAAAGCAAGACCTTCAAGTTTGATGAAGTGTGTCCCTATTTTTTTGACCACTCTATCACTATAGCCTCCAAGAACTTTGAAACTCCCAAATTTGACAAATATAGGGGGGAGGGAGATCCCGTCAATCATTTCAAGGAATTTTACATGGCTTGCCATGAAGTTTCCTACAGTAACAATTATCTCATGGGCCTCTTCCTGAAAAGCTTGGGAGGGATGGTGCTTGAATGGTTTTACAAGATTCCCTATGGAAGAATCATGATGTTTGCAAATTTATCCAAGAAAATTGTATTACAATATGTATACAACATTTTGAGTGAACTATCCCTCCTGAATCTGTGCAATTCCAAAAAAGTGGGGAGAAAGCTTGACAAATTACCTTCAGAGATGGAAAGGACTTACTACAAGATTATCATATCAACCCCCTAAAAATAATTTGATGATGATAATCATTGATAATATGCACCCCAAGCTATCCCATCACTTGTGCATGAATTGTGTGAAAACCTATCAAGAAATTTGAGGAAAGGGAATGAACCTCGAGAAAGGGCCTTCTAGACAATGGTACCATCAAGCACTACAAGGAAACAAAATATGACAGGTCCAATAATCATCATTCACACTATTGGAACAAGAATAAAAGTTCCATAATTGATGGGGCCACAGACATGAAGCATCTCCAAATAGTTGTAGTTAGACCAAAGCTACTACAACTTTTAATTTTTTAACCAATGGCTAATCAAAAAAATTCTATATCAGTCACCTAGGGACAGTTTAAACCTCAAGTCCATAATAACTAGAAGCACACATTCACCCCTTTAGGTAAATCCTAAGATGTCATATTTCAGAGAATGGTCAAGGACAATGTGATTGCATACCCCTAGACTCAACCATTTGACGAGTCTACTCCTAAACCTGCCTAGTATAAAGAGAACGGGTACTGTGACTATCACTGTTTTAAGGGACATGCCACTATAAAGTGTATGAAGCTAAAAAATTACATCCAATATCTTATAGATTGAGAGGAAATAATAGTAGATCCTCTGGCACAAACCTCCTCTAATTCAAACCTCCATATATACAAAAATATGTTTCCTCAACAACACTGGCAGGGGACCTGCAAATCCAAATCCACACCTGAACCAAGGAAAAGGTAAACAATGGGTTCATTTTGATGAGACAGACTACACCACTTCCTATATCAACTATGATTAGTTCATTAGTTGCATCTCCCAAGTTGAAAATTTTTTCAATGTGATCCATGTCAATGGCATGGATAGTCAATGCGCAGTTACCACACATCGAGGAAGAATAGATGTCAAAGGTACAAATGCTACTTCATCCTTCAGTGCATAGTATAACATCTTGGAAAACCATGGGAATATGCCCACACAAATCTCCATTTTATATCTCCTTTGCACCTCACCCATCCACCAGGAGATCCTCAATAAAGCCTTTCAAGAATCACATTTACAAAATGACATTGACCCCACCCAATTTTAGGCCCTTGTAGGCCACTTATCAACATCTTGTGGTATCTCATTCAAACCTTCTGACATGTCATCCTTTGAGCTCGACCACAACCTCATACTCTATATCTTTGTAATGGTCAATGACTTTTCTATGAAATAGGTCATGATAGATAATGGTTCGTCCCTAAATATGTACACATTAAAATTCACAAATCAAGTGGGGTACACTGAAGTAGATATAACAAATGATGTCATAACTGTCAAGGCTTATGATATTCTAGAACATAACTTTGAAGGTACCATCTCATTACCCATCTATTTGTGTCTCACAATACAAAATACAATATACCATGTTGTTGATATTGACTTCCCATTCAATATCCTCCTTGGTCATCTATGGATCCATTGCATCAAAGTCATTCCCACTACATTTCACACAATGCATTAAATTCCCATATAATGGAGTTGAAGTCACCATCCATGCTGATCCCCAACCATTTGCATACTATCATGCATTGGAAGCCTCATTCCCACATTCAAATCATTGTCTAGGCATTGAAATTGGCACCATAATTTCTACCTCCTGCAGAATGTGAGGCCTACCCCATCCCATCATAGCTTAGCATTATTTTTCCCTTATTATACTCTTTAGTTAACACTAATTTTGAGACACTTTGACTATATGAACACATGTTATTATTTGAGGATTTGTAAGATCCCATGCTATGTTATTCAACATTTTGGTTATGATGTATATCCACCTATGTGATGCTTTATGTTAATTTAATTCAGATTACTTCTAGGATTTAGTTTTGATGATGCAATATGATGAAAATGTATGTAAGAAGTTATCAAGATGCAAATTGATTTAGGAGTTTATATTATGCATGTTGGCTCAAATGCAAATATTGTTGAAGTTACAATGAATCATTGGATGATGAAAATGTTAGTCAAGGTATGTTGGTTTACATTATGTATCATGCTATGTTTTATGTGTTGATTTCTTGGACAACTAATGTATGTAATGAGTGTGCAGGAAATTGACCATGGTTCTAAAATGGGGATTTAGGAATGGACCTATTTAAATTCTGTTAATCTAAGGTTCTATCTATAAAAAGAGACATGAACCTCATTGTATTATGTTTTATTAGTAAAAGTAATATGCATGATTGAACTTAAATTCAATTTTGTAAATGTGTAAATAAGTCATTCCTTATGTAATTACGTCGTGTCACTTGAAACCTGTGTGTTTAATGAGTTGGCATGGATAATAAATGTAACTAGTATAGGTTTGAATCTAATCAGGGGTTAACTTGTAGAGTTTGCATGCTTACCCTAGGATTAGGGGATATCAGTTTGAGTCAAGTAATTTGAATTTCATGGGTTAACTTTAGGTGGGGTTTAGGAGAGTCAAATAGACTTCTAGAAGGTAGTTAGGGTTAGATAAATAACCACCCCACTTGGTAACCTAGGGTTTAGGGGTCAATTTTATCTCACTTATGACACCCCAAAAATATCTCCTTTAGATAGTGTCAAAAATTAGAGTTTAGGAAATTTGGTGAAGGTATCTCTTCTTTCCCATATGACCCTTTAACTACATTTATGAGGGAGAAGGCAAGTGAAAGGAGAGGATAGACTTGAGCCACTTCCTCATTAATGAAGAATCATATACTCATAGAATTGAGTCTTTTTAGGAAGATTTGGGAGGAAAGTGAGGGTTGTTCACCCACTCTCTACTCTTAGGGACATTTTCAAAATTGGAGGAATTTGGAGAAGAAGAAATAATAAGTGGAAAATATCTTCTCAATATAATTTTCCTTGAGCTTGGAGCTTAGGTTGGTTTTATACCACCCATATGCATCTTAGTGTATTTTCTTTTGTTCATTTTGAAAGCTTGGTGTATATTTTAATACAGTTTTGTAAGTATTCTTGTTGCAAACCCATTTATGTTCATGGGGAGATTTTGGTTGTGCTTTCATGTATGTATGTTATTTTTTCTTGTATTGTTATGAGATTCTTCAAGGCATACTCACCCTTGGGAGGGCTTGAAGAGGTCAAAATATTGAGACTACCATTGTAGTGTAGAGTCTCCCATGTTTGGAGGGAAGAACATGGGTGTTTTGGTCCCCATGATGCCAAGCATGCCCAAGGTCATTTGGGGGTCATAAGGGAAATTTGATGGCTTGAAGCCATGGATTTTAAGTGTGAGGAGAAGAGATTTTGAGCCCATGTTTGGCCTATGGTTCTTATTTTTTTATTGGCTTCTCCTCTAATGTAAGGTCCTCTTTCAGCCCTGTGTATTAGGTCTCCTAGAGACCTTTGTAAAACCTTGGGTTTGGGTGCTTTCTTGAGTGTACATATTTTTTCATTTTCATTGTTGTTATGATTGTTTTGTGACTTGTTACATTCCTGGATTCCAAAGATCAGGGGTGGCCTTGTAAAGGCCTAGCTTGGGAGGTGAGATTCCACGGTCAACCCATTACCATCTAGTAGGTTTAGTTGGAGCTCTAGGAAATTTTGGTGGGAGTTTTGGAGAAACCACCACTTGGTGATTTTGTATTCTGAATTTGACCCAAAGTATCTCATAGTGAAAGTAATTTCCTCGAGATTTGAAGAAAAGTTGTAAAGTTTTATAAGTATTTTTGTAATAGATTTTAAGTGATTTGAAGGAGGGAACTCTCCTATTGTTGCAAAAGTGTATTTAAGTAATTTCCTAGAGAGAAAAATATTGTAAAATTTCTCCCCTTATTTGGGATATGTAATTGGAAACTAGAATTTATTCATTTCATACATATTGTTAATTCAAAGTTTATATGGATATGTTACTGCTTTAAAAAAAGGTTTAAAGAAAAATATGTGTTCATTAAATTAAGGTTGTACTAGTGTTTTGGAAAGAAAATAGATTAATTTATTAATTAATGTATATTTTATTTGATTGAAGGATCAATTAATTAGATTTAGTGAAAATACACTTAACATGGTTAGGATATTGTTTCCCCAGTCTATAAGGATGAATTCAATAACTACATGTATTGCAAAGAAAATACCCATAAATATATAATAGAATAAGCATTTAATCTTATAGTCCATATATATATATATATATATATATGAACCTTATTTGGTAAGGTAAGTTGTCAAAGATTACTTTCCACTTCTTATGAAGGCAAGATTCTAAAGAGGATGTGGAAGGCCTTGACTTTAATTTTTTATTAGTTGATAGGCTATTATAGGTGGAAAACTACCACTTTCTCATCATGTCAGATGCGGTAAATTATCCCATTGTCAGGAAATGATTTTCCTCGCTTGTATATATGGTCAAGCTATGGTTTCCTCCATTCAAACCTTTCTTTAACTACCTTTTATTAATAAAAAATATACATTATTCAAGATGATGGAGATCAACAACTAAAGGAGAAGGAAAGGTCAAACCCTAAAAAGCTTCCCACTTGTTTTCATGTTACCTTCACTTCCCTTCTTCTTATGGCCTTCCATGGACAGTTGGTGATTATGGTTTTTTAGGTGAATGATGGAGAGGGGTGCCATTAAAGGAGGTTCTCTCATGGTTTTCTATTTTAAAAACTATTTTGCATGGCTAGTTATTTACTTTTTGTGTTGCCTTTCTTGTTGGGGGTGAGTATTGTTGTGAGGGTGTGTTGTACATTAAGGGGGTCACCGCTAACAAATATATTTACTCTACACTCCAACCATCATCCTGGTGCCCATGGCCATGCTTCACCATCCCTATAATGCCTATACGGAATCCACCCTTCACCCTGTGCTTCATTTCAAGGGAGCCACGTAGATATTTTTCTTTGACTAAACTATGGCCAATTATTTTGATGAATAGAGGCCTTTACTATTAATAATATAAAAAAGTACAATATTCACAAAAAAATCTCAGGGGATAAAAATCACCCCGCAAAGTGTCACTTGGAATCATGCTAAAATAAAACAAATATTCATAAAAAAACCATATAAGAAGCCCTCAAGCTGCAAGAGAAGTAGCAGAAGAGGGTGGAGGATCTTTATCATTTGGATTTCCCTAAACAGTGGGCCCAGGGGTCTATTCAGGAAGAAACCACCCATCATTAGCTTCATTCTCTTTCTCAATTTCTCCTTCCTCCCGCCTGGGATAAATTTCCTGAGCTGAGTAGGGGATTTTATCAGCAGGGGCGGGAGGCCACACAGGAATAGTGTCCGATGACCTAGAAATAGTAGAGGCAAGCACCGGTGGCCAGCCAGAAGTTGAATCCCTCCTATTAGGAGGGGAGGCAGAGTGGCAGAGCCAAGAGTGTGGTATTCTGGATCACTTCGCTGAGGCACTCCTACTATGATGTTGACCCCAAGGTGGCGTGTGGTCGATAGAGAGAGAATCTGGTGGCATGCGAGCAACAATACACGGGGCATTACCCCAATGTTGCAATAGCTCCTGCAAGTGTGCGACCTCAAGGGCCACCTTGTTAGCTTGTACTTGAATCTACATCATGAATATATTACATAAACATGCCTTAGCATAGACAGAAACATTGATATCCAGAAAGCTAACTATGGCCGATTATAACATAGAGGGAATCAACACTTAACCTCGTCCTCTACCTATGCAGAGGGTTTTAATTTTCTAATTTATTTGTAACTCTTATATATTATTGAGCTTTTCATAACTCTAAACATCCTTTGTCATTTTCTTCTGCTCTTCAAAATGATGTATTACAAAATTAGATTTATTAAGTTAGGGTTTTCAGAAGTGCAGAATCTATAATTTTTTCTATTACCATGAATTAATAAAAGAGGAAAAATTTTCAAATTAAAATATTCTTCTAGATTTGATTTTGTAAAAAATTTCACAGTAAAATGTTCTTGTGAATTTGATCTTGTATATATTTTACAATACAATAAGTTCACACCATATCATACCATATCATGAAATTGATATAGGGTTTTCAATCCATGTTAGGAACCACCCATTTTATGTAATCCATTTTATACTTGTTTTCAATGAAAAACGATTACACTTCCAGGAGCTTGCAAATGGAAACTTTTAGAGGATAAATATGCTTTAAAAGCTGCCAAAAAATTTCTTCTTTGAGGTGCTTAAGCATTTGGAATTTATTCTAAATGATATCCAACAAATTGAAGGCTCATAATGGTGTTTGGGAATTTATTGTGAAATCAACCTTGAAGCGATTTAGCTTCCAGCTACTGTAGTAGGTTCTCTTGAAGATATTTTCATACTTGAAGCCATCAAAAGAGTTTGTGGAGCATCAATAACCAGGTCTGAATCTCTATGAATTGGGAATATTACTTGGAATGGCATTTTCTTTGTTACGATGAGATAGGGATTACTTGTATCCAGCTACAAAAATTTAGTGGCAGAAGAGACATATGACATCCTTTACATAATTATTTATTTAATCCTTCTTTATATGATCGCAAGAGGATTCCTCCCAAAATTATCACTCTACATGATAGATCTCAATCTACACAAGGAATCATAAAATAGCTCCAATGGCTAAAGTAAATCTCACCTCCCAACCACAGTTTAGGAAATTAACTACTCTCAAGGTAGGAGGTAATCATTAGAATAGGGTACATTCAAGCTTGCACACAAAGACATAAAGAACAATATGAGTCCAGTCATACACAAAAGAAAATCCAACCCAAGGATTGACTTGTATACATGAACCTATACAAAAAGGTTCCCATAGGGAGGGACTAGGGAAAATCTCAGACAATGGGGTGAAACAATGATTATTATCTTCTATATTCACTTCGAACAATAAATATTATCACGTCCACCTTCACTTGACAAACTCTCCTTTCATAACCACCTTATTATACTCACAATTTATCAATGCATATTGAAACCTCTTATCATAGCCAACCTCTCACACTCATTCTCCAACTTTCAAATATAATGGGAGCATATAACCATTTCACTATCAAGGAGTGAATAAGACCCTATTGAAGGTTCACCCTATCTCAATCCCTCATGTTGGGTCTAGTATAAAAACATAAAAAAATAGGCTATTAGATAGGTTGCTTCAAACTTTAATGAAGTGTGGTTTTAGGGTATATTATGATTACAATTATCTAGAAGCCATATATACAAAACATGTTTATATGCAATAAGACAAAAAGTGTGGTTTTACTTTTTTACTTTATTGTCAAATCTTATCTTTTATTAGCATTATTAAAGTGATTGAGACTATGGTTGATTATTTTATGAATATCTAATTATAGATAAATGTGTTCCTAGATCTTTCAAATTGAAATAAAGTAGAGATTGAAATGAAAATGATAACCAAATATCCTTCAACTGGGTGCCAGCAAGAAGTTGAGTACACTTTTTGCCCAAAAAGTGAAACTATTTTTCCTATTTTTTCAAATTCATCATGTTTGGGATGAATATTTGAAGCACTTAGAGATTGAATCTTTAAAAAAATAAATAATAGAAGTTGTAGTAATCAAAGTCTAATTTCCAAATATGTAATTTATTTTAATACCCAGATGATAAAATTTCATTTTCAATAGGCATTACTAAAACCCACATTTTAAAAGTCATTGTTTCAGGACCATACTATGCACTGTATGGCAAGCAAAATTTAACCTAAATGAAACTATTTCTCTCAATCCTTTTGGGAAATGGTATGTAGAAAAATTAAGAATGATGGAAATATTTTTTTGTAATTTTTTGTTGAATATATTTTTTTTATTAATTTTGTTATTAGGCATAATTGTTGTTTTTAAAATCTCTTGTGTACAACAAGCATAATTTGACCAAAACATATGATTTTTTTAAAACAAAAAATTAAAGTGTGTATAATTGTCTCTAGTTTGATGTAATATAAATTTTTTTGCGAGAAAATTTTGAAAAAAAAGTTATTAAAATAACAAAATAGCCTGTTATCTTTAGTTTGTGGATCTTTTTCAGTAGAAATTCAATGAAAAATATAAATTTTAATCAAATTTTTAAAAAAAATTACATATTTGGAATCTGCACATTTTGATCTATAATCGGTTTTTATTTTGTCAAAATATTCCTCTAAAAAAGTCTTCAGATATATTTCTAAAGTCCTTATTTTGTATGGACACTAGCAGAGCCTTCAAGTTGCAGGTCAAACTAGGTCCAAGGCTATGGTTTGGCTACCCAAGCCTCTTTCCAAACCAAAAGCCAACATTAAAAGTAGGCTCGAAACTCAAAAAATTTAGAAATGGGATCTTGTTTAGTAAACGTTACCCCATTTACCTTTTTTTAAATTCATAAGGTATAAATGAATCAATGGAAGGTTTTCTTTAAAAAATAATATTTTTTTGAAATGGGATCTCATTTTGAATCGGGGTCCCATTTTGTTTTTCAAAATGGGACCCCGTTTTGTTTTTCAAAATGGGACCCCGTTTTGAAATGAGATCCCGTTTTAATTTTTGAAACGGGATCCCATTTTAAAATGGGACCTCATTTCTTAAATTTTAGGCTCAGGACCCTGAAGCTAAATGAGACCCCATTCATTCTAAGAGGGAACCTGTTTTGTGTAATGTGATTTCACAACTTTGGCTAAGTATGAAAGTTTTGCCTTAATTGGACTCATCTTCTTGCTTCAACCCAACTATGATTTTATGGACTAACCTGTTGATGAATATTTGAGTGCAAGTAAGTGCAGGAACTAGTTGAAGATGATAACTTCGCTGAGGTAGAAATTTCTTAACCACTCAGTAATGATCAACATGATGGAAACCTGACGTGCACTGACACTCACGTAGTTACATACAATTTTAATTCTAAATTTTTCTTTACTATATATTACATTATTATGATCCATAGTTGAATTTGAACACTATCTTTATTATTTTCAATCATGTTGGATTTGCCACCCAAGATCCAAGGTAGGTCTTAAAGTTGTAAGGACACTCCCATAGATCTACCCTTTCTATATTTGTGCCGGTGGACAAGTTCTTTTATACAACATGTTTAATTCCTTCTAAGAAGGTTAATGATGGTGTTCATGTTGTAGAGTTGGTTTTTTAGAGAAGTGATTAGACTACATGATCCACCTAAGAGAAAAATTTTAGATTAAGATACCAAATCTGTTGGGTATTCATGGAGGACATTATGGAAGAAGTTAAAGACACATTTAAATTTTAGTTTTGCACACCATCCACAGATTGATGAATAGATAGAAGTGGTGAATAAGAGTTGGAGTAAGCCACTAAGATTCTTAGTAGGAGATAAGCCCAAGGGATGGGATTGTATTTAATCATAGGTATAATTAATTTCAATGATTCTATCAATATGAGCATTGATAGTCACCATTCTATATTTCATATGGGAGTAGTTCAAAAAAATACTTCAAAAAATGAAGATGGACAAAGTAGAAAAGAAATGTGTCAAAGTTAAAGACTTTATCAAAAGAAATAAAATAATTGATTTGTTTACAATTATATTAGGAGCAATAACATGTATGTATCCATGTATATAGTAGATAAAATATTTCTAAAGTAAAATATAATGCATATCTTAAGATTGTAAATTAACAAATGTTTAGATTGATGTAATTGAGGTGTCTATATTTATTATATTTTTTTTACAGGAAATTTAGATTAATTTCTTTTTGTTGAGTTTAAACTTACCTCTCTACAAATAGATATACTAGTCTTGGGATATAGATTAATAAATGACGTATTTTGATTTTAGATAAATTATATAATTGATTGCAATATATCGTATAATAAGTAAATAATAATATTAAATCCGAGGCAAATCTACGTACATGCTTCTGATAGATATCAAAGATGGAATCAAAAACACATTAAGAAGTGAAACAAGAAATGGCACAGTACAGACCCCTTCATTTTGAAGATCGAGACACTGACAAAATCTATGGCAGGCAAGGACACCTCCCTATACATAGCTCTAAGTGCCAGTATTCTTTTTCAGACCAGCAATGTTTTGGGAAGGCTCATCATACAAAATTTGGAGATCGCAGACCCAATACTTTTCTTCCAGGTCAGAATCATTGGAGTTTCCCAAAGATTATTATAGGAGTCCAAGAACTTCCCAAAAATTTTGAAGGTTTTAAACGAAAAGCATGGATCCCATGGCCTGCACTCCAAACCAAGCCAACCACCCAAGAAGTCCCCACTACAAATGACAATCGCTCGGTGAACATAAGGATCAAATCCGAAGGTTGGAAGGCTTCCATTCAAATGCTACGTGAAAGAGGATTCTTCTTGAAATGGGGCAGAGGATGGCCAGCTTATCCCAAAATGAGGGCATGGGTGGACAAGGAATGGGGACAACACTTTGGTATCAAAAGTATACCAAATGGTTTCTTCCTAATCATTGCAGGCACAGCAAGAGAAAAAATGGTAATCCTCTTAAACGGACCTTTTATGATGAATGGTATTGGAATGTACATTAAATATTGGATCCCCAATTTCAACCCTAAGCAAGCCTCCATAGAAGAAATACCCATCTAGATTAGACTTTACAACCTTCCTTTTGAATACCAGAATGATGAAACTTTGGAAATCATCGGCAACAAACTAGGTACTTTCCTGAGAGCTAATGAGGCCATTTCAAAGGAAGACTACTGTATGTATGCCAGAATTTTTATTTTGTGGAAGCCTCACCCATTACTACCCAAGGATGTGGAGATCAGGACCGTAGAAGGGTATTGGTGCCAAGAGATTCAGGTTGAAGCTATCATGGAAAAATGTAAATCTTGTAAGGAATGGGGGCACAAAGAGCTAGAATGTCATAAACTTCATAAAGGCAAAAACACCACAGAGCATAGTTTGGAGGACAAATTAGCTAATATGTTCTCATCCCAAGACCCTTCACCGGCACCCCAAGGTACCAATCTATTTAATACAACTCAGTCTATAGCAATCCCAGGAGCCCCGCCTATCATCCTTTCGGCCAAGAAGGTAGCTCTAGAAGCTTCTACATGTGCCAAAATTCAAGAAGGTCCTAAGTCTTCCCAAAAATGAAGGATTCAATGGGAATTTCAGCAACTCCTCACAAGAAGATACCAGGCCCAAATCAGACAGTGATTGATTCTGCTTCTACCCAATGCTTATCAGAACATCATACCACAGATGTCATTGAAAACACACAAATTCTATTAGTTTATGAGGAAGCAAACCATTTTGGACCCATCAATTTTTTGGGCTCCCTTGTAGATTCATCCCAAGCCTTTCTTAAGTCCATAGAAAATTCTGAGTTGGGGTATCAATCAGTAAAGGAAGCAGATGTAGACAGTATGGAAGATGATTTTGGGCTTCAGGAGGAGTTAGGTATCACCAAACAATGATTGATCTGCCAATCTAAAGCACTACCTGGCAAAGTCAATATGGGGGGCTAGCAGTCCAGAGGAAGAAAATCAATTCAAAAATTACTCGAAGATGCAGGCAACAAAAAGGGCCAATCAAATCTTAGATCCGGGAGAGATTTATTCTCTCCTACACAACAATGAAGATTCTCACATGGAACATCAGGGGCTGCAATGCCCCTAACAAGAGGTGAATGATCAAGCGGGGTTTTATCAGATGCACCTAGATATAGTCTGTATCTAGGAGACTAAACAAGATAAGGAAGCAGCAGCTCAAACCTTTGGAGTGCGTCAAAAATGGTATGGTTTCTTTATGGATGCCGAAGGGGCCTCAGGTGGGTTGGGAATTCTATGGAACTTGAGGACAGTGAATCTGACAGTTGTATCACAAACTTCTTCTTGGCAAGCGGCAAAAGTAAGCTCGCTAACGCTAAATTTTAGTGGATTTATTATCAACATCTATGGCCCTGTCAAAACTGAGGATAAAAGGAGAGTATGGGGTGAAATATCATATTTCATTCATACAATAGATCATGCCTTGACCATCATTGTCAGAGATTTTAATGCCACCCTAAGTGCTTTAGACAAAAGGGGGGGTAGGGGGGCACCTTGTAGATCGCAGGAAGAATTTCAGAGTTTTGTTACCAATAACGGGCTTATGGAAATAGAAGCTAAAGGGGGATTGTATACATGGACAAATAGAAGAAAGGGGTTCTCCAACATTTCAGAAAATCTAGACCATTTATTTCTTGCAGGAAACTAGCAAGAAGTACCTCTGATCATAGAAGCTGAAGAGCTTGCTCTCTCTGGGTCGGCCCACTTTTCGGTGTCTTTAATTTTTCATAAATATGGAATCCCTGCTCGATGTCCTTTCAAAATGGAAAAATGTGGTTTTGAGAACCAGGATTTTTGGAAATGATGACTAAATGGTGGGATGAAGCTCCTATAGAAGAAGGGTTCTTAGCTTTCAAATTCTTTAAGAAACTCCAGCATATAAAAAACAATCTAAAACAATGGAACCGAGTCCATTTCGGTAATATCTTTATGGAAAAACAAACCTTGGAAGGCGAGATTAGCGCTCTCAATAGTAAAGTGTTGGCAGATGGTATGGATGAGATGGACCTTTTAATAGAAAAAGACCTATTAAGTAGATATAGTGAAATTTTGTAGCGAGAAGAAATATATTGGCTTTAGAAGTCAAGAGAAAATTGGCTCCATGCTAGGGATCAGAATACAAAAAAATTTCACAGTTCCACAAAAGCGAAAAGGAGTATCAACAAAAAATTTTCAATTAAAGCTTTGGATGGATCTGTAACAACTGAGGAAAAGGAGATCAACAAAACATCCATAGCTTATTACTCAAACCTGTGGAGAAATGATAACCAGCCTAACGACACCGCTCGGCCTGGTCGGCTTGAAGTTATCTAGCCCAAAATTACAAGGGAGGATAATCTGAGGCTCATGGAACCTATCACATGTTCATAATTAAATATGGTTGTTTTCAATCTTGGGAGTGATAAGGCCCCAGGCACGGATGGCTTTCAAGCATTTTTTTATCAACAATTCTGGCCTACATTTAAGGATGAACTTTTGCTTGTGGCAGAAGAATCTCATAAATGACAAATTATGTTGAAGGATTTCAACAATACTTTAGTTACTTTGATCCCAAAAAAAACAAACCAGAAGGGTTTGATGAATTTTGTCCAATCTCACTTTGCAATACTATATACAAAATTATTTCCAAAGTTGCAGCAAACAGACTCAAATTGGTACTGGATAAAGTGATTTCCCAAGAGCAAAGTGGGTTTACTCCAAATAGAAGCATAGTAGATGGTATAATTGTAGCACATGAGGCTATTCATTCTACAAAATTATGTAAACAGTGGTGGATGATGATCAAATTAGATATCAAGAAAGCATATGACAAAGTAGACAAAGGTTTCCTTAACAAAGTTCTTCTAAGATTTGGATTCACCCCAAGTTGGGTAGCCTGGATCTCCAGCATGATTTCAGACTACAGAACCTTAGTCCTAATTAACCGAAGTCCTCAAGGTTTCTTTTTCACCACAAGAGGTTTGAGGCAAGGCGACCCCATATCCCCCTTCTTATTCATCTTGTTAGCAGAAGTTTTGGGGCGGTCTATTACTAAAAAGAGAGAGGATGGTAGTTGGAAATGAATTGAGATTGCCCATGGCTTGGCCCCCATTTCTCATTCCCAATTTGTGGATGATACCTGTCTTTTCGGGCAAGCCTCTATGAAAGAAGATTCAGTTATGAAAAATGTTCTCACATCCTATAGTTCTGTATCAGGACAAAGTATAAATTGGGATAAAATAGAGATATATTTTTTTAACATAGAAATGGAATCTCAAATTGCAATTTCTCATCTATTTGGAGTCCACATTGGTAAATTGCCAAGTAAGTTTCTTGGCACCCTCTTTTTTCCAGTTCTTCCAAATTCACCAATTGGAACAATCTGATTGATGGGTGTATTACAAAATTAGAGGGATGGAAATGTAAGTGGATAACTCTGGCAGGATGAGTTTTAATGTTGAAAACATTTATATCCACCATGCCAATCTTCTCTATGTCTTGTTTTAAAATCCCTTCTAAAGTTATTAAATCAATCCACCAACAGATGAGAAAGTTTCTGTGGAATGGGGCCAATGATCATGACAAAATCCCCTTAACAGCATGGGAAAATATTTGTGCTCCTAAGGGTAATGGGGGAGTTGGTATGAGAAATTTGAAGCTGCTAGATGATGCAATGGGTGACAAATTGATTTGGTAGATGTTTAGTGCCCCAGATCAAAGATGGGTTAAAGTTCTTCAAGATAAAAACCTACATAACCAGGATAAAAACAAAATTCTAACAATTGCAAATCCTCCCAAAGGATCGGCGCTATGGAACTTCCTTCTAAGCTGCAGACATTTAATAACAAATCATCTAACTTGGTCAGTAGGGGATGGACTCCAAACAAATTTTTGGAGTGATTCGTGGAATGACCACAAAGCTTTGCAAGAAATAGATATAGCACAGAGTATTGTTGTAGCCACCTCTCAGAATTGGGGGCTTAAGGTAGCAGACTTTTTTGTATAATAGGATTTCGTGGAAGGGGCCCCGATCAATGGAAAAATACTGAAACTCTGTGATTACAAAACCAGGATGTAGAACGGCTCAAGGAAATTTTTAGAACAAGACCTATTGTGACCACCACTAAAAAATATACCTTGCAATGGTGTGGGTCTAAAAGTGGTAAATACTCAGTAAACATTGGATATACAATCCTTGCAAATAAATTCCAGTCAGTTGATTGGGAGGCAAGAGTATGTTGGCACAAGCATGTTCTCCCTAAATCCAGAATGTTTACATGGTTAGCGGGAAATAGAAAGATCCTAACAGGGGAAAAGCTTATGTGCCTCGGCTTTTTGGGCCCATGTAGGTGTGTTCTATGTGGTACAGAGGAAGAAACCATTGATCACATGTTCATTAATTGTGAATTTGCCCAGATGGCATGGAAATTTGTTCTAACGAAATTAGGATAGAAAACTCCCATGCCTTTGAACCGTCGGGATTGTTTAGACTCTTGGCCTCACCTAAAGCCTAAATCCACCTTTGCCTCTATATGGTCAGTTGTTCCATCCAATACTATTTGGACTATATGGAAGGAGAAAAATTGGTGAATCTTTGAAGGGTAGGAAGAAGATAATAGTAAGTTTCTTTTTAGACTGGAAACACTGTCTCAGAATTAGTGTCCAATGCAGCAGCTCATGTTAATACTTAAAAAACTCCATTTAACAATAGGGATCTTAAGATCTAGAAAGCTTGGCCACTCATCAAGTTCTGGCCCATTCATGGGCTTGGTAGGGCTAAACCTACTTCGTCTTTTCTACAGCAATCATAGTGGACCCCTCCACTGCTGAGTTGGACCAAAATTAATTTTGACGATGCCTCAAAAGGAAACCCTAGTCCCTTGGGTGCTGGATACGTCACTCAAAATGACAAAGGTGATACAATTTCCTTAGGAGCTTTCCATTCATTAGATGGAACAAAAAATGCAACAGAATGCCAAGCTGCACTCAGTGTAGCCCATTTGGCCATTTCTCTAAGAGTTCAAAAAGTAATAATAGAAGGTGATTCATTGCTAGTAATAAATGGGATAAAAAAAGGGGCAATGGACACCTAGTATTTGAATCCATATATCCAAAGTATTCGAGCTATACTCAACCGGATCTCAGAGGTTCAAATAACCCATGTTCCTCAGGAAGCCAATGGCCTTGTAAAAGAACTCTTGAATATTGGAGTTAGAAGAGCACCCAATACTATCAAAATGTTGGAAGACTATAGTCAAATTGATATCAAAGGGGATTAGAGGATAGAAGGGTAGTCATCAGGTTTCTCCAAAATAACATCTTTCATGTAAGTGATGGAGCGGGCAGTAATAGCATCTAAGTTTGAGTACCTCAAAGCAATGGTGCATATACAAAGAAATTTGAATCATCAACTTGATCAAATTGTGCCACAACTAATAGACAAGTGTCTTGTCCCATATTCGCATGATGAGAGTATCACTTGTATTGACGAATGATTATATTTTGATCTAAACATTCAGTACCTCCATACATACCAATGGAAAGTGTTACAATGGATGATGGGTTTGTACGATGAACATTTATGAAGAATGCAGACATCAAAGCTAATCCTCTATAAAACCGTAAGGTCGGGGACCTCTCATCAACAATCCATTAGCTGATTTCTGAAGCGCAGAGAGGTATCTGCCATTAGTAGTTTCTGCTATAGGTTAATCCATAGAAAGTTTGAGTGTTGAATAATGGAGGTAAATTTCTCTCTCAATTCCCCAAAGCAACTCCATGCATTTTGTAGTGAAATTACTACGTAGAGGCTAGGAAATGTTTTCAGATTTGATGAGCCCAAATTTATGGTGGCACTGGAAACTTTGTTCGGGGAGGAATTTCTTAATCATGAATGGAGACCCCAAACCAACCTAGACATTTCGTCGCTATTCCTTGCCCTCGGCCTCATGGTGGGGAATACAAAGACAGAGGTTCTCTCAGTGGCCTTGCAGTGTTTGGAACCAAAGTGGGCTGTCGGCATGGAAGGTATTGTGCATAGGGCCGAGCTAGGCATAGGTCTTCATATTCTTAATGGGCCCTAGCATTCTATTGGTGGTGGATTTGGAGAGGTCCAGTCTCTCATGGTATGGAGCTCCACTCAGCCACAAGCAGTCCGAATCCCAAAAGTAAGGCGGGGCTGGGTCTTAGTCCAAGATTTCCTCGACAAAGTGGCTACTCACAGAGCAAAAGGTGCCCCTGCCAAAGAAAAGTGGCAGAATTCTACTCCAGTGAAGTCGACAACACCTATCGACAGTTCTGGCAAGCCTCAAATATGTCATCAGCTTCCTAAGAAGAAATACTCATCTAGAGGTGCTTCGGCTTCATTGGCAGGGGCCATTCCCAATTTCTCCATGGAGGAGACTGGCAGCTGGTTTAGTTAGGTCTGGTTTAGCATCACTGTTCAGTTTTTTGTGAATGGTTTTTCGTTGAAAACATTATCGAATGTAAGGGTAACCGAGTACCATGATCTTCAATGTAAATCATTGGGTACTCCCATAGGTAGTTTTTGATGTTTTGTTTTTCTGTGTTTATACAGTTTCTGGTGTTCGGACTGGTATTTTTGGAGTTTTGGAATACATTGTAAAATATGACAACTATTTGTATCTTTTGAAAAATGAATGAAAATACATTTTTACCGATCAAAAAAAAATATTAAATTTGAGGCTAAGAGGTAATGAATTCTATAGGATGATGGTAATTGGTATTAAATATATTTATTTGAGATTTAGATAGAATCTTTGTGAACAACTATATAGTTGAGCATCTATGTAAATTTATAAGTGAGTGCACAACCTTTAGTACATGAGATATATATTATAATATATATGTGTATTATGTATTGTATATATAAATACATTTCTACATGAATATAAAATATTAGATATATCTTGTGCATGTCTTATTCTTAAGAATAATAAATGGAAATGATCTTGTACTGTATCTACTTATCTACCTATTTTATATGATTGATTTATTGATTCAAAGAGGGGCAAAAATTTCATTTCGTGAAATTTAGAAGGCATACTTGATGTTCTATTGTTTATTATGAAAATATAAATTTCTTTTATTGGACTCCTCATCTCTTAATAATTATGGATTTATACTATTTAATGGTAATTATTTGTGTATCAAAAATTACCCTTACATAACATGAGCCTAAAAAATGTCACCCAGGATTTTTCATTAATTTAATGTCTGAAGTCCAAAGTGTGATGCTAAGAATAGCCCAAAAAGAAATAATGTGAACAAGACTTATAGTTTCACATGGAGATTTGGGATTTCATTCTAATGCTATGTTAGAAACCTTAAATCTCTAAATTAGATATGAAGTGTATTTTATATCATTATGAAAGCGTGTGTGACACTTAATAAAGATAGGTGGTTGAACCTTATAATATAATGAATATTGAGAGGTGCTTTTGTGTTGTTAGCACTATTTCTACAAGTTTCAATTTTGAAGGCTAAGGGTTGTCTTTCCCACGTATGGTATCAAATTTTTTAAATTTTGAATATTACAGCGGTTGAGGCCTTCATTTTCATAGTCTGTGGTAAAGTCTTGTCTTTTTTAAGTCATGTCACAAGGTCGCAAATGTTAATTCATGTTAGGTTTCAAGGTTGAGAGCTCACAAGTAGTATAAAAATAAAGCTTTTTCGCAAGGTCGCAAGTGATCTTTTGTTAAGTACTTTTATGCTGCAATCTTGCGAGTAATAAAATATCTAACCGCTATCACTAGGTTACAAGATCTATTTCGTTAAGTTCTTTAATGTTGTGAGTTGGCGATTGAAGAAAATGTTGTGTTGTCGCAAGCGGTTCGTAGTTAAGCCCTTTTAACCTACAAGTGTGTGACATAGCTAGTCTGGAAATTTAGTTGGTCTTATTCCCTACTCGCTGGTTTGGTTGATGTCTAGATTTTTAGGTTACATGTAGGCAACAGTATAAAGTCTAGTCATTTTTTGGCTATCGCATTGTCTCAAGTGTTAAGTCTTGTAATAGTTTTAAGTTGTGAGATCATGATTAAGAATTAAAAGGGTTGGAAATGTTCAATGGTCGCATGCTCACAAGGGTTTGAGTCAATTTAAGTTATAAATTCTGAGCTCACAATGAAGATCTATTTAGATGAGGATCAATGGTTGTCGCATGCTCGCCAGGATAAAGAAAGAATATTCCATATTCTCTCACAAGGTTGCGACTAGAGAGCTTGATAAAGATCAATGACTCTAACTAGCTCGCAAGATGCTGAAAGATTTGAAAATGGGAGTGGAAAGCTCATGAGTAAAGAGAAATAGTTGGCCATTTTAATGATAATAAAAAAGAAAGGCATACACTTATTTTTTTGCACCAACACCCAAAGAAGGAATAAATGCTAACTAGTATCAGTCGCTAAAATCTATTCATGCATGCATGAGAAGTAATGGTGAATTGACTATGGTCAATTACAATAAATTATATGATTGAGCTTAGATTTTTTGCAATTAATTTACGCTTCCAAGATATTGTGTTATGAGCTTGATTTGCAGTTGTCTATCAACTCGACAAAGGTATTTGTCTGCAAGTTTCAAGATGAGCAAGGCAACGTCAATTGGAGGTTCTAAGGCTTCTCGTAAAAAAGAGGTGGTGGTAAATAAGTATGTGGATAAATTTTTAGACTTGTTACCATTAAATTCTAGTGCTTTTGTAAGGAAACTCAGGTGTGGAAACAACTTCCTACGCTAATCTCTATAGGAAAGTGTTGTGCAAATTCTTTTAAACCCTTACAATTTCAGATTCGTTAACTACTTTAACAAAGATATTGCAACCACATACCATGCATATAGAAAAATAGAGAATAACACAATGATATACCCTGGGGAAACCTTTTGGTAAAAACCCCAGCACTCCAAAACCTGCACAATGTATTGATCAAAACTATTGCAGCTTACAATACACTTGCAATGCAAGTTCTTTCAGAAGATTTCCAAGACCTTGAAGACAAATCACGGCAGCATAAAATGTTCCAACAATACACTGGCATCACCTCTCTTCGCAACCCTAAAAAATGCTTATATCATGCGCTTCACTTTTTAGGGCTACTCCCAAAGATAACTGTATTAGGGTTTTACCATTCTCTGAGAAAATAGGAAACCCAAAAAAATTTTCGGGGTGATGCCTCGAACCCCATGATTGGGGAAGAGTGTACAGTACTCAAATTTATCAGTTGCCACATGTCTTCACCTGTCATTGAATCTTCCTGACATAGCTCTTACGTGTCATAGGAATCCGTCATAACCGTTTTAGCCATGATCTGCTTACACACAATTCAAGATGCCGACACATCAACATTATTTGCAAGAAATACATTTACAAAACAAATAATAAGAATAGGAATTATCCAAGGTTGAGACACCTTATTCCTAACATATTTAAGTACCAATTTGATTGAATGGAAGGACTCATGGTGCTAGTGCAAAAATATAGCCACTCTCAATCATTCTAGTAACTCTATATTTTATTACTTATGGAATAATAGGGTTAAGCTAGTTGCAATGAGTAACCCATGCAATTTGAATATGGAAATGTTAATTGTGCCTGATTTCTTTGTTGATGTTTATTTGAAAAAGGCATTGGCAAGGTAGTATTGTCTTGTATCTAGGGTGATTAGGAGAAAGAACAAAACTGCCCTAGTTTCCATAGACAAACATAGTTTTATTGAGGCCTTTAAGATTTACGGTGCCATACATACACAAATTGATTTGGAACAAATAGCAAGTGACTATGAAAGGCATGACAAAGTGATCAAGCGACATGAAATTCCTAGATACCTACCTAGGGTAGATGGGAGGTTGGTCAAGATCCCTGACAATTTAAAACCACCATTTGACATTTCTTTTCTCCATTACTATATGGAATGTACCATCTATGAGTTGAGTAGGGTTCTGGGATTTGATGGAGATACAATAGTGATTGCAGATTTGGTGATGATGTAAATGGATATCCAACATCCAGAGGTGAATATTAATTACCATTATGTTGGTTATGTGGTGGAGTGCATACACAGTGCCCTGGTAGAAATTCAAGGTGGTTCTCCTATTCCTACTTTCAAGCATTATTCAATCTTGATGTATTTAATTTTGTTCTACAATGAAACATTTATGGATAAGGAGTTAGAGTAGTTTAAAGAAGAGTTCGGAGTAGAAATGCCTTTGAAAATGTGGACTCAAATATGGTACATTAAATCTCCTTAATCCTCTTTTATTTTCTTTAAAAATTGCATTGTTACTCGAATCTTGGATATGCTAGGGGCTGATAGGGAGAGGTTATCCATTGATGTGAGGAAGATATTAATACCCTGGTAATTTGTTCCAAAGTGGCCAATTACCCACAATTGGGGAGATTTCTTTTTCTTTGACAACTTTACTATCATCACGATTTATGGGTGTTCTCGACCCCCATATGTTTTACCTAAATTTGTTCCTATCAAGATTGATTTCATGGAATTCATCTAGTAGTTAAATATGGTTGATAAGGAGTATTTAGAGGGACATAAGAAAGGTACATTTGTCCCTATGATCTAGGCAGTGTCTAACTTTTCAATTGGTAAGAAGGCCTTTGACGAGGTCAATAGCTTTTTAAAGCAATATCGATAGGTTAATATTGTTTCTAGATTTTGTGATTCAGAGGGTTTCCTTAAGACAACATTGAAAACCATGACTCCCTAGGCTACAATAAGAGATCATGAGCCTCTAGATGATGAGGATGTGGTTAGAAACTTTCTAGAAAAGAGTGAAGTCCAAGAAAGGAGAAGAAAGTGGAAGGACCTAATGAGAGAAGAGATAGAGTGAAAAGAATCAGATCCTACCTTCTCTGGATTCTGCCCTGATACTCCAAACTTCTAGAGAATTGAGAAGATTATTGTGAACTATATGAGATCTTAATGTCACAAGTACCACAGTTCCACAGTGAGGGTGTCCAACAACAAGAATCTCAGAGTACACATGCCTTGCATGGGAGAACATCTTTAAAATAATTAGAAGAAGATGTGGAGATTGGTGATGAGGCAATATCCACCATACAACGACCATCAAAGAAGAAAAATACTAAAGAAACAATAGAAATTGTTAAGAGAGATCAACAAGAGTTGTGGTAACAGAATGGGGCACATATTTTAGAAAGATCAGATCACAACTGAGGTAAATCAAACAAGATGAAGAGAAAAGGGAAAATGAAATGGCCCTTTCCATAGGACTCGATGAGAGAGTTATGATGTTCGATGAATTCATGAAGGATGATGATTTTATGAAATCCAATGGATTCAAAAGTGTCTTGATCAAGATGAAATAAAGTGTTTTGAGAAATAACTTGGTTTCAGAAGAGGGTGGTGAAAAAATAAATGAAGAGGTTATAAAAACACTTCAAGAATATGATCCTGGTAGTGAGTTGATCATTGTTAAGAAGGAAAGGGAGTTGGTTAAAAATATTGGTATGATATTGATGCCTGATTGTAATAGAAAATCCACTTTCATCATTGATTAGATCAGGAAACAAGAGAAACAATTACTCAAATATGGGTTTGAAATTGATGATTTGTTAAGAGCATCAGAATTTGATCCTAAATCAAAGACATTGGCTATTTGATCCTTGGCCCCTCGTACACAAAAGACACATGTTATTATTATCATAGAGGAAAGGAAGGAAGATAAAATGTTGGAATTTACAGAACACTGATGACACAAAGATTTCTCATTTGATGACCTAGGTCTCATTTATGAATTTGGAAAAGATAGAGGATCTGTCTAAGAGATATGAGAAAACCTTCAATCAGATGATTTCTCTAACAAATAAATATGAAGAAGTTATCATTAAGAACAATAATTTGGAAGATAAATTAGAAGAACTAAAACATAAGCATGCAAATGAGCCCCCTTAAGTTCTAGTAATAGATAAAGTTGTTGCATCTAAAAAGTCTTAGGGTGATGCTATTAGAATAACTGAGAGGGAGGGGTGAATAAGTTAAACTCACTTTCCTTTGCAATTATCTTACAGTCTAAAATTTCTCTAGATGTATACCAAAACTAATTCAATCATATAAATCAGCTCAGTGAAATGTATTATGTATCTCAAACTTTAGTCAATAGTGTTTACCAAATGTCAGTAAATAAATACTGTGATTACTGATCTAGTTCAATAAAATAAATTATAAAGTAAAATAACAATCCATAACATTCATGCACATTGACACATATATTTTTAACGTAGAAACCCTGCTAAGTGAAAAACCACCTGGGACCGGTAACCCGAAATATTTTCACTCTTCTGAAGTGAGCTTGGTGACGAGACAACCCTATTAAAGGTTACAGTGCACATTGTTAAATGTGAGCTGGTTAGAGAATTTAAAACTAACATTTCTCTCTTGACCATGCATTCACTATGGGGTCAACAAGAAAACACTCAACATTCTCTGAATGTTATAATAAAGACTTTCACTGTCCTACTCGGTTAAGAGATTTATCTGTAACAATGGTTAAATTGATAGACTAATAATGTGATTCAAATACAACTTTGTTTTGCAGATTTTTCATATCTATGCTAAGTACATAATACCTCTAATCAAATTTGTTCACTTCAGTTCATCTGATTCACCATACGCTATTCTTCTTAGTAATGCTCTTTCCTCTATTTTCTCAGTGATGTCTACAAAAAATGCCTGGTTATGTCTTTAACTAGCTTGATCAGTCATTCATAATTTGCATGTGCACTTCAGGTGTGAAGTATATTTCATAATTAATCTCTTGTCTCTTATATAGACATCATGTCTCATTTAATTTTCATCCTTCATATTTTTCCACTTAATCTCCATCGTTAATTTTCCCACTTGATCCTTCCTTGATAGTTGTGTTAAAAACATGTTTCAATCTTTGTCATCCGATCTTTATTGAATTTTCATAACCGTTTGATCAAAATAACAAACTTTATCTTTTACCTTGAAATCATCAATTTGCTAGTTCATCATTCTAGTCAGCCTCAATTTGAATTAATTTCTCAGTCAATACCTTGTTGTATTGGTGATCCCTTGCTTGGTTGTCACTGTGCTCGATATACACTGTTCTTGGTATATACTATGTTTTACTCGGTGTTCATTGTCTCTTGATGTATACTGAACTCATCAATTTTTGACCACATAAACTTTGTTTGTTTCAGTTCTTCAATACATAATAAATTTTTTCCACCATAATAATACTCAAATAAGTTGACATCAATGACAATACATTAACTAATAATGTTTATCATCACATCTGCAACTCGGTTGAATATCAACAAATGAATTCAAACATTCAATCCATTGTAGCTCATCAATCTCTCCCTTTGGCATTGAGGGCAAGCCAATATGAAATATGCAATATAAAAATATGCCATACAAAAAATACCAAATATTTGTTCTACAACTGCAACAATTTTGTAGCTCTCCTTAGCTTGAATATATAAACTATTTCAGTATTAAAAACTCACCATGCAAACTCTCCTTGCAGTTTTGACTTTTTAGCTCTTGAATCTCTCTGTAGATTAGATATATCTCTCCCTTTCTCTTTTCTCCCTTGGATGGATATGTATTTCATTGATCATTTCTCCCTTTACATTTCATGAATTTCTCTCCCTTTCACAACAATGCCAAAAGAAAAAATATATACAACTCTTCAGTAGCCTAATAAAATATCTTTGTTGTTTGGTAAAGTAGTATAGGTACCTTTCAGTGTACTCATATATCTATGTCAGTCCAGTTTAGCTTTTGCATCACGATGTCTGATATTCTTCTTTTATGTAGGTTTATGCAACCTCCTACTTATCTTAGTTATCAATAGACAAGGGGCGAACCCCAAGTCTACCTCTCAAGTACTCAAATGTATCCTTCAGTAAGGGTTTTTGGAATATATCTACAAGTTGTTCTTTTTAATGTACATATTCTAGTATTACTTATTTATCTTGTACTTGTTCCCTCAAGTAGTGATATTTGATGGATATGTTCTTTGTCTTTGCATGCATCACAGGATTCTTTTAAATATTTATAGAACTTGTATTATCAGAGTAAATTATCACTGGGTTAGTGATCTCTTCATTCATTCCTTTCAATAGTTGTTTTATCCATGCCATGTTCAAACAATTTGCAGCAGCAACAACATAATTGTCTTCTATAGTTGACTGAGATATGCATCCTTGCTTCTTGCTTATCCAAGTAACTAATCTTTCTCCAATAAAGAATGCTCCACCAGTAGTGCTCTTTCTATCATCAATTTTCCCAACCCAATCAGTGTTAGTATAAAATTTTAGTTTGAACTTTCCTTCTTTCTTGTACCAAAGTGCATAATCCTCAGTATTCTTCAAATATCTAAAAATTCTTTTTATAGTAGTCATTTGTGATTCTCTGGGATTAGCAGAAAATCTTGCCAATATTCTAACTATATGTGCTATGTCAGGTCTTGTGTGTACAACATACATCAATTTACCAATCATAGATCTATACAAAGTCTGATTTACCTCAGGTGTCTTGTCTTCTTTTGTCAATTTGCATCCTATCACCATAGGTGTTCTTACTGGTTTTTATTCTTCCATTTTAAATGTCTTTAGTACCTCCTTGATGTATTTTTCTTGAGTAATGTAGTTACCTACAGTCCGTTGTAAAATTTCCAATCCAAGAAAAAATTTGATCTCACAAAACATTGACATTTAAAATTGTTTCCTCATTTCATCAGCAAATAAAGTGCATAGGTTATCATTACCTCCAAATATAATATCATCAACAAATATTTCAGCAATAAGTGTCTTATCATCATTTGCTCATTTTAAATGCAAATTGATGTTGTCACTTGTTCTAATAAATCCAATACTTATAAGATAAGAATTTAATCATTCATACCATGCTCTCGGTGCTTGTTTCAGTCCATATAAAGCTTTGTGTAACTTACATACCATGTTTGTCTGATCAGGATCAAAAAATCCTCCAGGTTGTTCAATGTATACCTCTTCTTTTAGTATTCCATTCTAAAATGCTGACTTAACATCCATCTAATATACTTTCAATCCTTTATATGCAGCGTATGCAAGTAGTATTCTTACTCCTTCAAGTCTAGCAATGGGTGAAAAATTTTCTCCATAGTCAATTCCTTCTTCTTGTGCATAACCTTTGCAAACTAATCTTGCTTTATTTCTGGTTACATTCCCATCTTCATTTAGTTTGTTTCTGAAAATCCATTTGTTGTGAATGTCATTTTTATCACTCGGTCTAGGTACTAATGTCCATGTCTTATTTTTCTATATCTGCCCAATTTCCTCATTCATAGCATTAACCCATTTTTTCATTTTTAATGCATCTCTAACATTTTCAGGCTCAAATTCACAAATTAAACAAGGTTTATCTCTTAACTTACTTATTGTCATCATGCCTTCTCTTTTATCTCCATTAATCTAATTTTTTGGATGATGTCTTCTCACATATCTACCAAGTTTAGGTTCAGTTATTTCTTCTTCATTGTCTTTCCATGTAGGTTCATTGTGTTCTTGTTCATGATCTTTAGTTTTGGTATTTTGTTGATGCTCGGTCTATCCTACTTGTTGTCTGGTGACATTCACTTATTGCCTAGTAACATTTGGCATTTGCGTCGGTATAGTATGAAGTTCTTCCATGTAGACAAATATACTATAATCTTCCTATTCTTTCATGTTTTCCTCATCATTTTACTTAACAAATTCATCAACTTTTACATTTGCACGTTCAATGATTTGATTAGATGTCTTGTTCAAAAAAATTTAAGCTTTACTCTTAGTAGAATATCCAAGAAATATTCCTTCATCACTTTTTGAATCAAATTTTCCATTTCGATCATCTTTTAGAATATAACAATGAATACCAAATATTCTAAAATAGCTCACATTAGGTGTATAACCATACCATAAAACATAAGGTGTTTTATTTGAATCTTTCTTCAATTGTACTCGGTTCAATGTGTAAACAACTGTGCTGACTGCTTCTCTCTAATATGTTTATGCAACACTCTTTTCAATCATCAGTGTTATGGCACAATCAAAAAATTGATATGTTTCTTCTTTTAGAAATTATGTATGTTGTGGTGTCCTCGGTGCAGAAACCTGTCTTTTGATTCCATAATAATTACAAAAGTTAGTGAACTCATCAAATATAAATTCACCTCCTTTTTCAGATCTCAAACACTTCAGATCTCTACCAGTTTCTTTTTGCACTTTAGCTTTATACCACTTAAACATCTTAAATTCTTTAGATTTTTCTTTTAGATCTGTGTAGTCATCAACAAATAAAATAAAGTATATGTCCCCATAATAGATCTATGTTCTCATTGGTCCACATAGGTTTGTATGAACTAACTCCAAAATATCATTAGATGAAAAATTATTTCGCTTGGAACTAGATTTTGACATCTTACACATTTGACAATTTTTGCACATTACATGGTCTGGTTTAGATAAGCTCGATAAGCCTCTAAATTTTCTTTTTCTACAAATCTTAACCATGTTGACAAAATTTACATGAAAAAGACTTTTATGCCATAAAAATATATCTTCATTGTTTTCCAATAAGCAAGTAGTTTCAGCAATGTCAAGGTACAATAGGTTACGTTTAGATTGTTCACCACTGCCAATCAAGTTTCTTTTCCCATCATAGATTCTATCTTTTCTATTTTCAAATACAACTCAGTGACCTGTGCTATTCAACTATGAAACACTCAACAGATTGTAATTAAGTCCTTTTACCCAATAAGCATTTTCACATTTTATTTGATTGTTTAGCATTATAGTACCTTTTCCTTTCACTTGACAGGGTGTATCATTTCCCATTCTTACAGATCCACCATCATAATGTTCAAGAAATTCAAATTTTCCTTTATCACCAATCATGTGATGTGTACAACCACTATCAATAACCCAAATATCATGTTTACTAAATTTAGAAATAAGTTTTGTCTCTACATACCTTTCATCTTCATCTGAATCATCTTTCAAAGCTACAAAAACTATCTCAATATCTTCATCACTGTCCAAACTACTATTATTATCTTTATCTTTAGAAATGTAACAAGCTATCGTACCTTTATCTTTGTAATCTTGGTTATCTCTTTTGTCATATTGTCAGTTACTTATGTAGTCTCGATCATCCTTTCTATCATTAGATCTATCATTTCTTTCATCATTCTGTCTGTTATGGCATCTTGCAGCAAAATGACCAATCTCTTTATAGTTAAAATATATCAAAGGTAGTTTACCTTTATATCTTCCTTTTCCTTTATGAAGTCTTCTAGCCATTAAATATTCAAGCTCATCTAGTTCCTTGTCATCACTATCACTATCACTACTATTTTTTATTATGTGTTTGCTACTAGATTTACCAATTTTCAAAGTAGACATAAATGCAGATTCCATAGATGGCACAATACTGTTATCAAAGCTATTCAGCTCAAAAGAAATCAATCTTCCAACAAGACTATCAATAGTAATGTTATTTCCAGGTGTTTCTCTCATTTCATGTATTGCAGAGACTCTTTTAGAATAAATATGCAATTGAGTTCTAAGAATCTTACTCATAATAGTGTCTTCATCAATAGTTCCACCAGATCCTCGAATAGCATTCACAACATCCTTAATTCGGGTAATGCACTATTTTATGTTTTCTCTTTCCTTCATTCTCATATCATCAAACTTTCCACGAAGACTTTCAGCTTTGGCTCTCAGTACATTTTCATCTCCTCCATAAACTACTAAAAGTTGATCCAACATCTACTTGGCAGTTGTACATGTCTTGATGTCCTCAAATTCTGCATCGGTAACTGAAGAAGCAATCTCCACCATTATAAGGTTATGTTCATGTTTCTCTTTCATCTGATTAACACTCAAAGGTCCAAAAGGTAGAATGAAATCATTGTCTATATAATCTTCAATGTTGTCTCAAATTCTTGATAAGTATAGTGTCATTCTATTTTTCCATGTCAAGAAGTTATCCTTTTTCAGCTTCGGTACGTCTCTCTTATACATCTTGTGATCTTTAGCTTAACTCTTTCAAAACTTTCTTCTAAGTGTTGTATTCTCTAATACCAATTATTAGAATAACTGGGGGTGAATCAATTAGAATCAGTTTCCACTGGAACTATCCTACAATCCCAAAATTCTACAGATGTATACCAAAACAAACTCAATCATATAAATCAGCTCGGTGAAATGTATTATGTATCTCAAACTTTATTCAATAGTGTTTACCGAATGTCATTAAATTAATACTGTGATTACCTCAATGAAATGTATTATGTATCTCAAAATTTATTCAATGGTGTTTACCGAATGTCAATAAATTAATATTAGTTCTTCTAGGTCAACAAAATAAAGTGTAAAGTAAAATAACAATCCACAACATTCATGCACATTGACACAGATTTTTAATGTGAAAACCCTGCTAAGCAAAAAACCACCTGGGACCGGTAACCCAAAATATTTTCACTCTTCTGAAGTGAGCTTGGTGAAGAGCTAGCCCTGTTAAATGGTACAATGCACACTGTTAAATATAACCTGGATAGAGGATTTAAAACTAAGAGTTCTCTCTTGACCGTGCATTCACTATGGGGTCAACAAGAAAACACTCAACATTCTCTGAATGTTATAATAAAGACCTACACTATCCTAATAAGTTAAGAGATTTATTTGTAACAATGGTTAAATTGATAGAGTAATGATCTGATTCAAATACAAGTCTATTTTGTAGATTTCCAGATCTATGCTAGGTACATAATACCTCTGATCAATTTTTTCACTTCAATTCATCTAATTCACCATACTCTATTCTGCTTGGTAATGCTCTTTCCTCTACATTCTCGATGATATCTACAGAAAATGCTCAGTTCTTTCTTTAACTATTGGAATTAATGGCAAGTGTGTACTGAGAGGGGAGGGGTGAATTAGTACCTCTAAAACTTTTGTATCCTTTTATCAATTAACCTTTGTGTAATCAATTTTACATCCATTCATCTGATCTATACTATCTTGATGTGAGTTATATCAATTCATTAACTTAACATACATGTGAAGATTCATAGAAACATTCATGAAAGTAATTAACACATAAAACAAGATCTGATATTGCTGAAAACTCCTGCGAGGAAGTAAAAACTCTGGCAGGGATGGCACCCACAAAATCTTCACTATCTCAAGATTGGAAGGGGTCAGTTAAGGCTTACAATTTGATTACTTCTAATGATCTACCCTATTAAGTGTATCAGTGGAGACCTATTAAAGTCTACTTGGTTAAGAGCTTTAGCAACACCATTGAGTGTGCACTCAGTTAAGAGATTTATAGTTGGACTTTTAAATCCACCTTCCTTGAAAGGATTTTTACACTTTTCTCTGCTTGTTAGAATGATAGAAAATTACAATTTGATCTAGTAAATGAAATCTCCTATTTCTTATACAAATCCAATTAAGTTTACATGAATAATATTGTCACCTTATGTGATTGAGTAATACGTCTAATTCTCGGTAGCCACTGTTCTTGGTTCTTAATAACCAATTTCATCTTTTGTTGTTCTGGTTCTTCAAACCTTCAATCTGATCCATAGATGTGCTCATAGGTTTCATTCATCCTCTCTTTAATATTCACATCCTTGTATAATGAATGATTGCATCATCTATTTATAAGATAGATTGACATCATTAAGTTTCACGAAAAATAATTTTAACTCTAATATCAAGTTTACAACTTTTTACCTTGATCTCCTAGTCTATGTGTTTTAAATTAGTTAGACTAATTAAAGCACTTACATTCATGTTCCTTTTCGCTAAAGAAATGGATTTAAAAACAAATAAAGATTATATAAATAGATTCTAACTATTTTATCTAACGTGGAAGTCAGATCCCGTTTTTGCGGGCTGCAACTGATTCTCAATTTTTGTCAGTCGATTATGCTCTGTAATTCACTTGACTATTTTTTCATTTTTGTTCTCTCAGTTCCGTCTTTCGGTTTGCACTGTATCCTGCATGTCGGGTTCCTCTATTGGTTTCCTCTTTATCCTTCTACTTTGAAATTTTGGTGTACACACAAAGTTGTGTCATCGGTTCACTTTGTACTTAGTCATCTTTCGGTGATCCCTTTATATCTGATTTTTGGTTTTCTCTTTGTTATGTCTTTAAGTGTATGCTTACCAAAAGTAATTTTTGCATACTAATGGAAAATTAATGTCATCAATCTCCCCATTTGACATTAGTATCAAAAACTGATATGTACAAAATACTAACAAAAGGTTAAGTATATACAACATATATAATCCTTAGTCATATCCTTAGTCATTTCATGACTCCCCCTATGTATATGTCAGTATAGTACTATACACTACATGAATATCTATACATATCATATACATATCATTTTCCCATATGAATATACATATACATGTCATTTTTCATCTGAATTCAAATCATTTTCCCCCTTTTTTGATATTAAGGGTAAAGGTCTATACCTTAGAGCTTATCAAAAATGTGGGAGTGTGAAGACTTCATGTCTTCCATCATTTTCTCCCATTTTTCCTTTAAGTTCTCTAGAGCCATGTTCTCAAGTCTAATATCAAAATGAAAATCATAGATGTTGTATGCTACATACATCTTGGGGGTTGCTATCAGTTGTTGTGTTGAACTGATGTGTTGTTGAAGCAGTGTAAGGCTCGATAAAATTTGAGCTTGGAGCTTGCTGACTTCTTCCCTAAAGTGTGTCTCTTCTTCCCACAGTTCCTACCTTAACCTTTTTATCTCAATCTAACTTTTCTATGTTGTCACTATTGTCTTTAGTGAACTTTTCTATTGTGCTCAGTTGTTGAATCAAGGAAATGGATTCAATTATAATTGGATCTAATTTGGTAATGAATTATGACAGCTTTACCTTGTTGACTCCCACTTCTTGGCTAATGTTGTCAATGATTTTCTATTGGTACTTAAGATCTTCTCACTCTTCAATTTTCTTCTCTGCATCAATGTTCTATATGGTAATTGCTTTGGTGAGAGTGACTAATTGATCAAGAGTTGGCTTACTTTGATCAACATCAATGTCTGGTACAATCTGGTGCAAGATGTCCCTAGTTGTCTCTAGTATCATTGAGTCTCTGTGTTGTTTCCTCATCTTTTCTTGTGATGTCTTCCTTTGGCATATTTCACTATATCCTTGGGTGCCAGCAAGAAGTTGAGTCCACTTTTTGGGCAAAAAGTGGAAGTATTTTCCTTGATTTTCAAGTTGTCTGTCAATTGATGTCAAAATTTGAGGCACTTAGAGATTGAATATCAAAAAAATCTACTAATAGAAAATGTAGTGCTCAGAGTATATTTTTCAAATATGTAATTTATTTAAATACCCACATAGTAGAAAATATATTTAGTAGGCATGTTTAAAAACCTCTTTTTCAAAATGCCTGTTTCAGGA